>JAULBS010073708.1:0-20838 GCA_032355785.1 Symmetromphalus regularis | reverse complement strand
ACTAGAAATCAATACTTTGGTCAATTTCTTTAACACTAGAAATCAATACTTTGGTCAATTTCTTTAACACTAGAAATCAATACTTTGGTCAATTTCTTTAACACTAGAAATTAACTAGGCAAAACTAAATAATTCTTTATACAACTGCTTCTGTGTACAGTACTTTTACACAACTAGATTTCCACCAAGTGGGTAGTGAATTGTTCTTATTTTCTATATATATTAAGTTGTGTCAGTTAAAGATACAATACAATAATGAAACACTATGTAAACAAAAATCATTTATAATGATAACTCACCTTTCAGCATGTCCTTTTGCTACCTCTTTCCTTATACTATCAATCTTAGACTGTAGCTTACGCCGTCGTTGATTTGGAGGTAAGTCACTAAAGTCTTCATTCTGATTATCGCTCTGCTGAAATGAGCAATCACAACCAATTAAAATCAGGTAATTTCACAAGAGGACCAATCAGTACATTTATCTATAGAACCAACGAAAATATATAAGTGACAAAACAAAAATAACTATTATAAATGTGTCACTGTATATAAATATCTAAGATAAGATAAATACATGTAAAATACTGCAATATACATTAGTTACAAATATACTGAAATCATGTAATTAATGCAAGCACGAAATAATACTAAAATGTAACAACTACTTTAAAATAATAATCACCCAACACAATTTAATTAATAATACTATACAAGTTTTAAAACTGAAGAGCCATTAATAATAATAAACATTTTCAGTCCCCCAGTATATAACATTAATTTCATGATTTACAGTACCTTAGCTTAAGAGCTAAAATTAAAAAAAAATTAATACTCAGTTATATACTGAACAGCAGAAGAAATGCAAATGTTTGTTCAGATCCAATCAAATCAAATTACACGTCTCTGCAAATGCCTCCAGTAAGCAAAATAGCCAACTTTATTCAATCAAACAATGCAAATTAAATTTGTGTTTCTTTTGCTGCCCAGTATATATTAGCTGTGAACTTAAAACTAGTCTTTAACAATTACATGTTTTATTGTCACAACAGACTACCAGTATTGCCTGATGTGCAAACATTCAAATGACAGATTCTTATAACATTAAAATTTAGAAGTCAATCCACAAAGTAACAATGATTAATCAAACCAATTAAATAAATGAGAAATATTCATAGTATTTTGCAAGTCCAAATCTCTTTCCATTGAATTTTATAAGCCCCAAATTTGTATCCATTGAATTTTAGAAGCCCCAAATCTGTATCCATTGAATTTTGAAAGCCCCAAATCTGTATCCACTAAATTTTTAAAGCCCTAAATCTGTATCCATTGAATTTTAAAAGCCCAAATCTGTATCCATTGAAGTTAGAAAGCCCCAAATCTGTATTATTACTTCACATCAAAGAGGTGAAAGAACTATTTATTAATCAGTTTGGATATAAGATCAAAGCATTTCTTTTTTTGAACTGTTCTTTGGTGAAAACATTTAAGGCAAATATGAAAATTGTTTAATTTAACAGTGGGATTTTGTGCACTGAAATGTTGGCTAGCAGGAAATATAACCAAGACATCAGTCTATCTATGAATTACAAATGTGTTAATCTAAACCATAAAACTCAAAACACCAGTAAAAAACATACACTTCCAATATATAATATCAGTTAAAATGCCAATAATGGCTAAACCTTAATATTCATGTTTTAAAACATCATGCCATGCAAAATGAAAAAAATATTTACAAAATATATTCCATCTAAAATAAAATAAAGATTTTGAAAGCTATTATGAATTTTACAAACTATCAAAAAGATCAACATAAAAATCTACAGAATTACATGTACTACAACTAAAGTTTGAAAACATGGCAAACAAAAACCGAGGTGCATTAATCTACACATTCTCGTTTCAGGTGAAACAGAAATCTGACATGCAAGAAACAAGGGACACAACGAATGAAAACTACATAATGCAACCAACGTGTAACAGTTCATCCGTTTTAATTTTTATTAATTTAAAAATCACTCCCTCATAATAACAAGCATCAGGTAATGAATTTACCACCATTATGTTTCATACCATTGAATTTTGAAACTTAAAGCACATAGTCTACAGCATGAGAAGAAACCTAGTATTACCTTGTAATTAGCAGAAAGTGTTCATGTATATGATCAGCATGACCTTTATAAAATAACCTATAACATACCACATATGCACTATCTCAGGGGTCTAACTTCAGTATTTGGGGGGCACAGAGATTATTGCCTTGGATTCCTAAGAATCAACAGGGCACTAAGGTAATTTTGAGGACATATCAGGGGCACAACAGCAAATGTGAGTTTCCCATGGGGCATTAAGACAAAAACATGAAATGTCTTTATGTCTTGTCAACTAACTGACGGCCAACGAGTCGCTTCATGAAAGGACACCAAGGCAAGTGGGAAAAAAGAGCATGGTAATATTTACCTTTATTAGAAGTGAAACTAAGAAGACACTGCCTCAATGGTTGGTGAAATTTGACCCCTGTGGTTTTATCTGTGGCAGACTGTAGGTCTCGCTACACAGTTCTGAGCTTTCCAGATGTAGAAACAGAACCCTTAAGATACTTTAATTAATCACCCCACAACTGCTCTACGATTCTGTTATGTCAACCCTTCAACAGATGTTCTATCACAAAAAGTAATAGTTCAAATTTAAAAAATTGTAATTTACCAATTTTCATTTTCCCAACACTAATTTTTATCAGATGAACAAATGATGCAATCTAAAATTTTATAAAACTCATATTACTATAAATTATATATATAAAATAGTCTGATTTTAATAACTACAAATAACATAAATTTCTACATAACCTGAGTGCATTTTGAGGGAAGAAAAAGGAAAACAAATTAAATGCCACAAATTATTGTCAATAACTGGGATAAAATGCAAGAAGCAAACTAAAATCCAAATCTGAACTAAAATCCCGTCAGCCATTTTGAGCTGGTGGGATATAATGCACCACTGCAAGCATTCATTGAACTGAATACAAAATGAAGAAACACTCTACATACCAAGAGTCCAATGATCTTGGAGAAAAGTAAAACAAATCATTTTAAAAATGTTACAACTAAATGCCAGTACAACATTTTACAAAAGACAACAATGATGAACTCAAGAAAACTGGCATAAGTCTTCCTCAACATTTCATTAAGGTAACAGTTGTTTTAATTTTTTAATTGCAGAGCAGAAGATGGCATTACAAGCTACTATTATAAACTTATACATGATTCCTCCATACTATGTATGACGTCAGGATTGAAAATTTGGTCCTACCATGGAACAGGCTTGGAAGACTGGGGGGGGGGGGGAAGGGAAATGTACTGTATTCTTTGTTTGTTTGAATAACTGCAACCAAAATCTGATATAGAGTTTGTACCCAATCCTTCAAGTTGTTCCTACAGGCCTGTAAAAAGACAGATTTGAAAGCCAAAATATCTATTTTTGCAGGCTGTGGTTTTCTGTGAATAAATTTAGATTATACTTCCAAGCAGAAATGTTAACAGAATGTTGATAATTTTTTTATTTAAATTTAAAAAATAAAATAAAATAGGAACAAATGTTTTGGGGGCATTTTATATACTGAACAGCAAAAACATAAATGTTCAGATTCCGTTTAATCAAATTACACGAAAAATTCACAAAAAGCTGTGAACTCATGCTGCGTAAACTTTACACTTCTCTGCACGTCTTTAGTAAGCAAATCAGCAAAAGTAAAAACATGGTTAACTTTTATTCAATAAACCACTGCAAATTAAATTTGCGTTTCTTTTGCTGTTCAGTATATGATGTAATGAAAAATAATTTGGTCAGTTTAGAAATAAAAATATTAAAATAAGCTTATCATTAAAGGTGTATGTATTAATGGTTATTATGGAGATTTATAAACAATATAAATATTGACAACATAGTGTTTAAACATGTAAATAGTTTTAATTTTTAAGTATACTGCTGAAATGCTAATTAAAATTCTAATACATGTATTATTATTTTTTTAAGTTCTGATTTCTTTAAATGTTTCAAAATGCAATATAAGTTAATCACAAAAATCATACCCAGCTTTTCTACTGGTTCATTGGTGTACTTATTCTATGCTCCAGTTTAATCAATTTAAAATGTGAATTTTATTTCTGCATCTTAACGGATTAGAAATTTTCTAAAAATTTTGAAAAAATGAATTAATAATTTTAAAAAATTTGTTTGTTAGGAGAATGCCAAATCTGCAATCAAATGAAAGTTGATACTTAAAAAAACAAAGAAAAATAATATTTTGTACCTCTGATTAAAAGAAAATTGTAAGTATTCTCAATAATAGAAGTTATCACATATTTTTTAACATAACAATAAACTCTACTGCCAATGTTTAGCAAAACCCAGAAATGTTTAATAATACTATAAACAGAGTAGATTTACATCACAAAATTCCTTTTACAAGTTGAAGGTTAGGTTTAGTGATGGCGACAGGTGTGTGACAGTAACTAGTACATTCATTTGTGCAGGTGCAAAACATGGGTCAGGCATTCCCTTCATGCAAAATATATCTACCATAGAGTCTGTTGTTATTAATGTTAACTACATTATTTGTTATTAAGAAGTAGGTCCATTCCACGTTACATATGTTACACTGTACTCTCAGTTTTTTTCTAACACAGCTATGCTATCTTATAAGTTTTTGATTGATGATAATCTTGCATTGGTTTTCTTATGATATTCTTACATACATTTGATTCTCTTCCAAAAAAATTAAAAATGTTAACATTTTCGTGGAATGGGCCAGTATATAATGTTCCACCAATTCTCTTCAAAGAAAAGAAGGGAATAAAGTCTGACTTAAAAATGTTCTTAGAGATTCAGATTTTAATGTTACATAAAAAAAATAAGGGTATACTATCTCAACTTAAATATTTTCTTGCAGATTCAGATTTTAACATAAATATGATACACATTACATTTTCGTGAAATGAGCCAGTATATAATGTTACATTGATTCTCTTTAAAGAAAAGAAGGAAACACTGGCTAAACTTAAATATTTTCTTAGAGATTCAGATTTTAATATGTTACATGTTACATTTTCTTAGAGATTCAGATTTTAATGTAGTTTTACATTTTCTTAGAGATTCAGATTTTAATGTTACATGTTACATTTTCTTAGATTCAGATTTTAATGTAAAGTTTTACATTTTCTTAGAGATTCAGATTTTAATGTTACATGTTACATTTTCTTAGAGATTCAGATTTTAATATGTTATGTGTTACATTTTCTTAGAGATTCAGATTTTAATATGTTACGTGTTACATTTTCGTGGAATGGGCCAGTAGACAAGTTATGACATCCTGCCGCTCTACAGACTAAGGAAAAATTCACCAGTCACAGGAGATTGTGAGTTAGAAGGAATTTCTCTCAACGGAGGATGTATTTGTTAAGGAAGACTTACAAAATAAAAATACACAGACATATATATATATGATGATATTCCACAGACCTGCGAATGTTTCTGAAGCCGATGATTGCAAGAGAAAGAAAGACGAGAAAGATGAATGAATGAACAAATGATGAATTTTAACAGTGAAGCATGTACAATCAATGACATACAGATAAGAAATTGAATGAAATGGCTTCACTATAATGAGAAAACAATCAACACTGAGGAATGTTAGCTGTGAAGTACATATAGTCAGTGACATGAAACTTAACAATACAATAAAATAGTTTTTGCTTTAGAGAGAGCACAATCTGACAGTCATAAAAGACATTTTAGGAAACCAATTTTATTTTGCGTAACACATTTATAAAATATAACTCATTGCAAATGATGTTGCATGAATGAGAAATGAGTTATGTAAAATTAGATACATGTGAACAAAACGACTGCTATTTTGACAGGCCTGAAACTGAAATTATCAACAATTGATGAATTTTAACTCTGTAGCATCATAAACCTGAAACTTAATAACAACTAATAACATGATAATAATAGTATTAAAGTAATGAACAATTTATTAATTTTAACTTTGCAACATATACACATGAAATCTAATTTCCGTATATTCCCTATTTTATGACCATGGGGGCATAATATTTAGCAAATTTGTTTTTACTGTTAAAATATTTTGTGCAATAACAATTACTAATGTGTGTATTTTTTACATACTTTGGATACTACTACACGATCATGGATTTATGCTGGGGCAAGTCATTTTTATTTTGCAAAATGAGCAGGAATGATGCTAATTAGGGAGAGAGCATTAAACAGGGAATATATGGTAAGTAACAATATACAATAAAATAATTATAATTATAGATCAGTTGATAAATTTTAACTGTGCATATAGACAATCTTATTACCCATATGGCTCAACATCTTGGTACATAACGAAGTGTTACGTCCTAGTACTATGTCATAATGGTACATAACAATTTTGATGTCATACGACGTCATATTATTTAACATAGTTTGTTTCCAAAAAAGTAAAAGGATTGGTTTTATTTTTGTTGTTGTTTTTTTCTTCAAATTTAACTTTAAATTGATAATGAGTAATAAATAGGATATTAACCTCTCTACCCTCGTGAAATAATTTTCTTTGTCACTTGCTAAAGCTCGTAACAACTGAAATTATTTCACTCAGGACATAAACATGATACGAAATGGAAACTTGTTTAATATCTTATAAATATTAACATGAATTTTAACAAAACAATAAACAGGTAACAATAACATGAAAGAGCAATGAACAACTGACTTATTATGATTTCTAAATATAACCCTAAACACAACAATCAAATGCTTTTAATTACGTTGATTTCGAAACATTAATTAAAGAATAAATTCAATGATAAATTATGACAGAAATAACACAAAAAGGAAATACTACGCATACATCATCAATATTGTAAAGTGTATTAATAGACATATGATGAAATGGGGAACATTATGCATAGCTGTACAACATAAAACAATGATAAATGTGAAAACTTTCATAATGTAGGAAATACAAAACACGAAAACAAGACAACTGACACAAATACAAAAACATTTACATTTCTCTACAAGAGTAACAACTAATCCACTAAATAATGTACAATGTAATGTCGATCAGTTCCAGAGTATACAGACAGATATGGGATTGGGGAAATCAGGTTCCTTGATCCTCTGTCAATGTTTATTTTTTCTCATTTATAATTTTGTTGTAACTAACATTGAATCTCCCCCCAAATATTAAAATATCTTTGGATGGCCTCCCTTTTAAAAGTTTAGCATCTAACTCAAAAGTATTTAAGCAATCTCCCTTAAAAGTCAACTACTTTTTTTTAAAGAAATATTATTACAGATACTTGAATTCTGTATTTTGGGTATGCTTCTTTCTTTTATGAAAACTGACATTTACTATGATAATGTTACTACAAATATCTAGATATCTTTTTTAAAATTCACCAAAAATTAACTTTAATGTCCTGAAAATATTTTAACAAATTACGGGAATTTAAGTGAAATAAATTAGCGAAAGGAATGAGACCAGTTTGCCAACCCAAAACAGCATGGTAAATTAATTTGTAGTGTATGTTTTCACAAACATTTACATTCTTTATCACTCTCCAAAAGGAGATTTTCAAGTACTTCATAAATCAAGTGAAAAAGAATACTTTGAAAGTAATAAAAGCAGAAACACATGTTTGTGACCATACTGAAAGACTTAAGAACAAGTGGATTTTAGGAAAAGAATTGACTTGATGCTCAAACCTAATAACCCTTTAATAGAGATAAGGTTTTACTTGCATACACTTACAAGACACATGTATGGATAAAAATATAGCAAAGCTTAACCGTCAAAAGCCTGTAACATTTAAATATTGTCCGTGGTTCTTCCCTATACCATTATATAATTTTCAGGATCAGTACAATATTGAATGAACTTCTGTTTATAAAAATGTTTCAAGAAGAAATATGCAACCATTTGATTTTTCATTTAGATTTATCACATGATGAGGTGTCCATTTATTTGCTCTTCCTGGCTTTCTAGTAAGTGAGATCAAACTTAGATGTCAATCACATACAAATTGTGTTATGTTTCATGGTGCACACATTATGAATGTGTATTGCCTGTTATACATGCAAAATATCACCAAAAAAACGTGACATCTGAGTACCATTCAGATTTAAATTTAAAGAATGTATGTCAACTGAGTAGGAAAAACAGAGGGAGGTGCATGGCATGGCTGCTAGATCTGAGAAGTAAAACAACATTGCAGGTAACCAAGTGTAACTCTGAGCATTGATGGAATTCTCGGCCCTTAAAATTTAGATAAATTTATTGTGACACATAATTACCATCACTAAATCATTTTGCTTTGGCAGTTTTTAGAAAATGATGATACTGCAAAATATATTTTTGTGACTGCATTATAATGCTGCCTCAAACCTATTATACAGGTTTTTTATGGCCACGTTGCCTATTGTTGTCACAAATTTTGATAGCTGCGGACTATAACAACATCATCTAGCAACTATGCACCTACCTCTGTATAAAATGATTGTAAACGAATGAATACTTCATAAGACAAAAAACATCACATAAAAATTAAGAGAACATGAATTAGGCTCAACTAACAAGAAAAAAATATTATGCTTAAATATTATACTTATATATACTCAACATCTTGTGAAATATCAGGCCTATCAAAATTGTACCAAAAATTATTTCATTTGCATTGCTCCTTGCTCATGCATATTTAGTTTTATGCACCACATTTTTCGATTGTGCTAAAATTAAGACATAGCTGCATATTTTGTAAAATGAGTTAAGCAAAATTAAATGGGTTACGTAGAACCTTTTTGGCATAACCATTTATAGCTTACACAAATTTTCAATTCTGATAAGCCTGTACTTAACACTTCAAATTACACATATCATGTTGATAGTTCGGTCTTATACAGTGGTGTAAAGCATAATTACTTGATATTTCCATATAGCATTTAAGCCAGGGATTCTGAACCTGGGGTAAATTTGCTCATTGACAGACTGTTTGGTTCTTGCATACCATATCCGTTCATCATTGGTTGTTCATAAATATGTGAAATAGCATTGTTATTTGCTATCACTATAGTTATTTGAACTTACAGTAATAATATAAAAAACAGTATTTTAACATTTTCCCTTTGTCAATTGAAAACTCAAATTACTGAACAAGACAGTGTGGGGATAAATTTACTTTTGAAAAGCAGCCATGGTTAAACAGGACAAAAAAATGTTAAGAATCCCTAATCAAAGCTGATCAATCTTGAAGAAATATTAAATATGTTAATGCATGAATTAGGCTGTAATGTCCTCCGAAAGAACATTTGTGTCAAATATAGTTCCAGTTTTAGTTTCATGCTCTGTTATGATTCATCAACATTAATTTGGAGTTTATGTGAAAACTATCAAAACAAAATGGGTGTTAGTTGTCACTGAAAAGAAATAGATGGCAAACATAACTCTTAAGACTAAAATTAGTTTTCTGCGAAAAATAAATAAAAGAAAAACTTTTGGCTTTAAATATAGGAAATTTATAATGGCGAGAACATATCGTTGCTTCAGAACCATAAGACTGTAAAGTCAGGGTTTGGCAATTACGCGTATCACTAAATGCCCCTAAAGTGAGCTGCATCTGGTGCACAAAGACTGAAAGAGTATGTGAGGTTTTTGAACATTTATCTTGAAATCAAAACATATTCCATATAAAACATGTGTTTAGATGAGATTTTTTTGTTTCCCTTTTCTCTATTATTCGAAATTACACCCTTTTGGTTCTGAAGCAGTGATATCAATAAAAAACAATTATAATTTTTTATGCATTAAAACAAATATGATGCGTAATGCACATCTCCATTAATACTCACTTTGGATCCACTAAAAATGCCAAATAGTCCTTTTCTTTCTTTTTTTCTGCCGGAGAGCGTGGCTGACTTTATTGTATTTTTTTCTGATGGTGTGCTCTGTTTAGGAGCTGTATGATTGTTCTCGTTCGTCTGAGCGACACTCAGATCTTCAAATGGAATGTCCTCTGGTATCGAATAGCCAGATTTATACCTTGCTATTACTGATTTTGAATCCTGCAAACACAAATAAAGGAAAGTTAATGAACAAAATTATAGAAATTGATATTACCAATTTTTTATTTTATTTTTAACAACAAATGGTGGTACATTTATTACATGATTATATCACAAAACTGGACATTACCTCAATACCAAATGAGAAAAATGGAAAACAAATTGCCAACATTTTCTGTCAACAATATTAGAACAAAACAGCTGGTGCCTGAATGTTTATAACATTAAACTTTACATTGTTTTTAATCAATTGTATGGAACCAGTCTACAACAAAATGGTGGTTTGTGCAAGCTGTTTTTCTCTCTCTTTTTAGTCTGTTATGAAATAGAAAATAAAACAATTTTGTCAACAAATACAATTATCAGAATAACTGCAAGGTACCTTAAGGTAGGGGCATAACAACACTGGCATCTCAGGTCATTTATGGCCATGGAGATAATTCAATTTACAGTGAGTGTATAGGCAATGGGTGTAATAGCTGTGGTAAAATTTGATCTCTGGGAAAGAAATACATGATTGTTGGTCGATTGTATTTATTTTCATGCTTATATCCAATTAAGGTTCAAGCACGCTGTTCTGGGCACACAACTCAGCTTCCTGTGCTATCTGTCCAGGTTAGAGGTTAGTGTTAGTAGGAGAGTCGAAACCTGCTGCCGCCACACTAATGTGGCTTTTAACTTTTTAAATATTTTCCAATCACTGTTGACCCAGAAAGAAACTGACCTCTTTAGCATTTATAGAATTAGCAGCTTTATTCATTCCCTCTATGCACGTGTTGATAATGGGTATCACATTACGCTCGGTATTGGCACATTCTGCTATAAACTCCTGGATCTTGTTAATTCGTTTCTCATCTATGTCTTGCAAATCCTAAAAAAATAAAACAAAACATTAAGTGAATTCTTCTTATCATTTGGTTTCATAAGCTGCTTTTTATAACCTTAGATGAACTGTAATGAACCTCATTGTCACATGAAGGCCAGCAGGTCTGCCCTGTAGTTTTTCTTTGAAGGTCATTTCCTATAGCCAGATATTCTGTTTTTGGTCTTGAAATATAGGACAACTTTGTAGGATATGCCATTGTGTCTGGAGCTCACTGTTGCAGGGATAATGTCCTGTCTGTTCCTACGTAAGTTGATGGAGGTATGCCTTTAGTGTGAGGGTTGATCGTATTAAGTGAAGTGATGCTAGTATCTTTTAAGTTATCATGTAAGTTTGCCATAGGAGGAATATACAGCCATTGATGTTAGAAATTAAAAATATATATGTCACAAAGCTATAACATGATGAAAAAGAACACAATTGTGTGTGAAAAAAAAATAAAAACTGCCTATTTGCAAAACTAGAGATCTCCATACTACTATTAGTACAGTGACAAATAAAACGTAAATAGTTGAGGTAATTTTCAGACTCATAAAGTCAATTCTACTATCATAGATTTAACCATCAAAGAATATATCACAAAATCATCATTAGCAGCATTAGTTTCATTAGAAATCCTGACACAAAGTATGAAGTACAGTCACTATTGTATTTAGGAGAGAACCCTTATAGACTATCAACAGTTTTACCATTACTATGGTGTAGGTGTAACTAACCATATGCTATGATAGTAGACAGTCCTGTAGAATTATTTAAAACTGTTTTAATTGATTTGCCTTAAAACTATCTTTAACATACAGCATAAAATATTTGAAAAGATATTTCACATTGTTTTGTATATATCTGCAAATGGAAAATATTACCACCATTAATGCATAAATAACAAATTATAATTCCCACCAAAAT
The DNA here is from genome assembly GCA_032355785.1 of Symmetromphalus regularis. NCBI lineage: Eukaryota > Metazoa > Mollusca > Gastropoda > Neomphalida > Neomphalidae > Symmetromphalus > Symmetromphalus regularis. Next base: position 8,921 of record JAULBS010073708.1, on the reverse strand, counting down.
ATAACACCAAGGGACACAACTCTAGATGTAGTTAACTAGAGTTGTTCCCAACAATGTTATCCTACAACATAAATGAAAATACTTGTGTAGCAAAAAAAAAAAGAAAGATATAAATCAATTATTATGTCAAGAGTTATTAAACACAAACAGAAATAGAACAAATTCGATATCCAGTTTCCAGCACTGGATTACCTAGAGTATTGACTCATGTCAACATGTCTCTGAAAATTTGGCTAGTTTTTTTTCTTCAAGTAATCCAATTTCATTATGTATAATCCACTACAAAATAAGTTTTTATAAAAATAATTTATTGTGCAAAATAAAAATAGGTTATACAAGACTTTTGTGATCAATGAGAAAACAAAATAATTATTTGCATAATTTTTAGAGACCTGAACAAAGGAATAAAAACAAAACTTTAGAATTAACTTCAATGTGAAATCAAAATGAAGTGAGTTAATAATAGAAGGAAACCTGATTTATACATATATGAGAAAAACTCAGCTAAAAACATTTGGTCTGCACACAAAAAAAAAAAAAAATTTTTTTTTTTTTTAAAGGCTTCAAATTAACTTCGAATGTAGATTTTAGATGAAGAAAGATAAAAATTGAATGAAAATTGAATGACAAACATTTGAAAAAAGCTAACCTGAAAAACTTTTGGCATTAGTGTTGAGTAATATTCGCGTTGGAACTGGTTGGTATTCTGTAACTGTGATGCATATTCATTCTTGCTTTCCTCACACTGGGTCGCCTTGCCATTCATAATAACTCGGTACTGCAAACAAATAGGGAACGAATGAATGAAAGAAAAAAAAATTGATAATAAAACAAATGAAATAAGATTTTATTTTTTAATAACACCAATAAAGCACATTGATTTATTAATCATTAGCTACTGAATGTCAAACATTTGGAAATTTTGACATGTAGTTAAATATGAGCTAGCCTTTGATGAGTTTTGAATCATGGTCTACAGTTTGTCCAATAATGAAGGAATGAGTGTTCGCTCAGGCCTAAAATTTTGGTAATTTTCAGGAGAATCCAAGTGGATTCTCATAAGAGCAGTTCGCAAGAATCCTTTGAATCCAGTATATACACACATGCTCATAAGCATATGTGGGAAATGAATCCCGAATCCCTTTTGTTTTTCTGCTACCCTAAGTACTTTGGTACATCAAAACGGGTTAGAAGTCCGGCAACTTGAGGCCAGACTAGTCTCGATAATCCAAACTGTTCTCAATGCTACACTGATTAGAATGTATGGGTTAGACAATTCATATTCCGATTAAAATATATGCGATCTGGATCGTGCTACGCTTTTGAAACCGCGTAAACTGGACCCTTCAGAACAACTTAGGTAAAAAAATAAAAAAAATAATTAAACAATTCCAGTCTACACAGTACTTTGGTAATCTTTTAATTTGATTGTGATTTCATTTTATCTGAAATATTTTACGCGAATCCATTTGGATTCTGACGTTTAACGCCCGTGCGAATTCTGACGCGAATTGGATTCGGTGATTTGCGCAAAAGTTTAGCCCTGTCGCTTAATACTGGAAAAGAAAGGACTGTTTATTTAACAACATCCCAGCACAATGTTTATTCAGTGGCTATTTAGATGTCAAACACATAATGTTTACGAGTCAAGGTCTTCAGATAGAACCTGCTACTCCTATACAATAATAATAAATTTATTTATGCTACTGCTTTCCTTCTGACAGGACAGCATGTACAGCAACTGTTACACCAGTTGTGGACCACTGGCTGAAAGGAGAAATGGGATTTATTAATGGGGCATTTCATAGTAATTTTTTGTGACGGATGTGACATTTTGACACATGAAAACATGCGTACACTATTCTCTACATTTTGTGTTAATAGAAACCAAATGATGTATGTTTGTAACACCCAAGAACAAACACATTTTGAGTTATATTTTTGAAATAATTTACGGACGTGACATATATAAATTAGTTTTCATGGAAACATTGTTTTATAGTGTCAAAATGTTACATCTGTCACAAAAAATTACAATGAAATGCCCCTAATGGGGATTGAACTGATGACTAATTGCACCTCAGTTAGATGCTCTTATGGCACATCCTGCACTATACCTAATATCGGTGTCAGATGTGGTAAATGAATAACATAACTTTATAAGTAACAGGATTAGAAATTGATTTAAAGTAAAAATTCTCCTAATAAGATTATTTTTATTTATAAATACAAAATACACATTGGAATAAGTGTCAGTCATATTATCAAGACATTATTTATGTCTTATCATAAAAGCCTGTAGGTAATATTAAATAATTCTAAACTTATTTAAATTATCACATACAATCAATTACAAAGACAGAAAAAAATAGAAATAAATAAAAATAATAATTAAAAATAAATAAAATAAATAATTATATAAAAAAATTACAGCTCTTATAAATTGTTTTAAAATTAGAGAACATCTATATTGCATTTTATTCTGAACTATATGATTTTAACAGAAAATTTGGATTCTGTAACAAGACAAAATTATAATATGGCTGTTTAACGACTACTCCAGCACAAAAAATAAATATTATCTTTTGTGTGAGACAAAATTATACGGTTATCTCTCAGTTAAATTAGAATAAAAGATACATTTTATAAACATTAGTTCATTTGTTCTTAAGAAAAACTACCATAAAAACCAAAAAAACCCTGAAAAACAGTCTGACAACGTTGCTAGAAACAAATTAGTGGTGGAATGACGAGAAGTGTATGTAACATCAAAAAGCCTGTCAAGTACATGTGCGACATGGAGAAGCTTATAAGATTATGTTTGGTAAAATCAAAGCAAACACGGACATAAAGCCCAGCATTTAAAAATGGGTACAAGGATTATAGGGGAACCAAGCAGATGTTTTGTCATTCAATATTTAATTTAGAAAGTGTGGAGGTTTTTTTTTTCCTGTAATGAACTGGGCCGAGCTGTCAAAACTCAAGCTTTATCAGTTGTTAAAAATATTTCAAAACAAATTTTAATAAATCAATACAAATAAAATCTGAAATGTTATTTTGAAACTTAATTTACAATAATCTAATTTTTAAAATCAAATTTAGTCCAGTTTTTTTTAATTCTTCGTTTCATGAACCCACATTTAGCTAAATTTAAGTAAAATTAAAAGTAAATATTCACAATTAATTTATTTCCGCCGACTGTCCTGAAGGCAAGAAAACAGAAAGTAAAAAATCTGCACATAAAATTTGAATAATTTCTTTTCATAGGGTGTGAATATAGAAGTATGCAGCCATATTCCCAATTAAATGAGTAAAACTGATAAAATTAATTATATACCAAATTGTATTTTCCCTTCCCAAATACATTTTGTAAAAAAAAAAAAAATTCCCTCTATCCTACCATATTTTGGGGGGACCTATTTTTGAGAAAAAGAAACCTCTGCCTTTACATATAGACTTTTTTTAAATATCTAACAGAAAAATATCACACTAACCCATTATTAACTTAACCATGCTTTGAATGGTTGGGTCATGGATGTATTGTACAGTAAACAATAGAATTATAGAGAAACAGAAGCTCTGTGTAGTTTTTACAAAACTTCTCTTCAAGTTAATCATGTTACACAGAAATGAACAAAAAGATTACTCGAAAATTAGTTTAATCCTGCAGTCACCATTTATATTGACATAACATAATCAGCAAATAAACCAGTGTGAACTTCTGTCATTGACAGCTGAATGACAAAACTCTTAACATTTGACATATTTATGGACACTCATTGTCATCCAAGTTTGTCGATCCCTAGTGAAACATAACATACATATTTATACTTCATGAAGACAAAGCTATCTGTTTTTAAGCTAAAAGTTTGTTTTATTTAACGACACCTCTAGAGCACATTGATTCTTATCTTATCATTAGCTATTGGATGTCAAACATATGGCCATTCTGACATATTTCTTTTAGAGGAAACCTGCTGAGACCACATATAAGCAGCATGGGGTCTTTTATATGCACAGACAGGACAGCACATACCACACCCTTTGATGAATCAGTTTTGTGCACTGGGTGGAACGGAAAATTGCCCAAACTGCAAATAGGTCCACTGAGAAGGATCAATCTGACGACCAAACGGTTCACAGGCATAAACACTACAGTTTGAGCTACATCCTGCTCCCTGTTTTTAAGCTAAGGCATCATGGTTCTGTCAAATGTCACACTTCTATATGAAAAATAAATTTAAATACCGCTGTCTCAAGTCTCTAGTTTGGGTTGAAAGATTAAAAAAACATCTGGTTATTTTACTTTAAAATGTTGTAGCATACACAAATATAATAGAATGAAATCCACCTCTTTATATTCTTTACAAATTTAAAAATAAATAAAAATGTTTGGCAATATTGTGTTGATAAAGCACAAAGTGAAATTAAATACTGGGATGAAGCATTTTAAAAATGCTGTTTATTTCTTACTCGTTCAGCTTTCTGTTTTAATAAACCAATGTCCTGAAGAAAAGTAATTTACAATATCAATATCATACCACACCTGTATCACATTCCATGTACATGTTGAACAAGAGTATTTACAATATTCGTATCAAATTACTCCTATATCACATTCCACATGCATGTTGTGAAACGAAAATGTACAATATCAGTATCACATTACCCATATATTGCATATTACAAACATTAGAATTTACAATTATATCATTTTAACAGATATTTTCTTCTGAAGTATAACACAAAAAGAAACAGAACAAAAAGCAAAAGTAGTTTATTATGTGTGAAAAAACTGTAAAATATTTTATACCAGAAAATTCTTCCATTACATTTAAGCACATATGACTCACAAGGATCTTTTATGTGACCTTTCCAACCCTGAAATGACTATTTAATTCAAAACCAACACAGTTTAATCAGTGACTACAAAATTCCAATGCTATGATGTTAACAATGATCTAGAGAAGAAACCTGCTGTTGACAAAGAGTATCTACTTACCTTCCCACCACAGGCCTTTGGTATAAATGAAATAGCAGGCCTTATTTTTCATAAAATTCCACCAGAATTTACCTTTCCCACAACATATGTTACAGCAATCCAATTTTTTTCAAAAATACCTTTTTTAAAACAATGCATTAATTAATGAATTCATTCACTATTTGAAGATAATATAATTATTATCCAAACAAGGAAATTTAATTTTCAAATACATTATTTCCAGTGAATATTAAGTGATTTTAAATATTTAAAAAACTAGAATCTAAAGATCTTATAAAAAATCTCAATTTTCCATCATTTTAATATATGGGTATAATATGGGCATTAGATTCCCAAATTCCAATCAACTAAGGTTTTCTTTTTTTGTTTTTTTCTTTAACGACATGACTGGAGCACATTCATTTATTAATCATCAGCTACTGGATGTCAAACATTTTGTTATTTTGACTCGTTGTCAAGTGTGAACCAGCCTCCAATAATCAGCTAGAGAGTCTGAAGTTCTACCAATGGACCAGTGAAGCTTATTAATCAAAGAAAGGATGCAATGAATGGGCACAGCCGAGTTTAGAATAAAAATGCAACTTGTTTACTGAGAAAAACTGACACTACATTCTCTTGGTCTCAAACACTTTACCACTAAGCTAGACACTAACTTTAAAGTTCAGTAACAAGCACACAAACAAGCATGCAGTTTGACCCAAGGACATTTTCATCTTTCTAACGCAAGCTTACCTTTTCCACTTCAGCCCGTGATAAATTAATATCGGCGTCTGCTTTTCGGTAATTATCCATGGCTTTTTCTGCTTCTTTAAATGCCCGTTCATATTGCTTTTTTGCCTGCAAAAAATACAAATAAAAGTAAAGTTTGTTTTATTTAACGATGCCTCTATAGCACATTGATTTTTAGCTTATCATCGGCTATTGGAGATCAAACATATGGTCATTCTGACATATTTCTTTAGAGGAAACCAGCAGTGACTACATAGGCTGCTCTTTCCGATAAGCAGCAAGGTGTCTTTTATATACACTTTCCGACAGACAGGACAGCACGTACCACGACCATTGATGAACCAGTTGTGGACCTCTGGTTGGGACGGAAAAATAAAAATAATTAGTTTTTAGTGAAATAAAGTAGTTTGTTTTATTTAACGACACCTTTAGAGCACATTGATTTTAATCTTATCGGCTATTGGACATCAATCATATGGTCATTCTGACATAGTTCTAGAGGAAACCCATTACTGCCACAAAGGCTACTCTTTCCAATAAGCAGCAAGGGATCTTTTTTATATGCACTGTCCCACCGACAGGACATACCACGGCTTTTGTTGAACCAGTTGTGGAGCACTGGTTGGAACGGAAAATAGCCCAAACTGCAAATGGCTCCACTGAGAAGGATCGATCTGACTACTGACAGCTTCACAAGCAGACGCACTACTGTTTGAGCTATACCCCTCTACTTTGTAATGAAAACAGAACACATTTGTTTGTGTTTCCTTTTATATTAAAGACTTGAACATTAAGCAAAAATGGCAAAACAAATGATTTAAAAAAAATTATCAAAGGTACAATCAAATTTATCATGTTCAGTCAACTATTCCTATCACCACTTATTTGACACTAATTTATCAATGAGCAAACCTGGCTCTCCTTTAGAAATAAACTTCATTGTTCCATAACAAAAGATTCAAATATTTTTTTCAAATGACTTACAATGAATTTATACTTGAATTTTTCAATCAGAGTGTCTCGTAATTTATTGTGAAAAAAATTGGTATGGACAAAATTGGCCACGGAATTCTGATTTAATATGAAATCGGGTGATGTCATTTTTAGTCATTAGGATAAGTTCAGAAATACATGACAGAAACCGGTGAGGGGTTGAGGTTATTACCTGCATACGAATATAAATTAATCATTAAACTGTTTAGAAAAATTTCTTTAAAAATTATTATAAGCATATGAATTTGGGGAAAGGGGAGAGAGGACCAAACATTTTTAATCTCTATATGAAGAAGATAATGCTAATAAATGTGAATGATCACTTAGAGATAAATTCAGTAATACACATCTTAACTTACCCTGTCTAACAAACTAATTGATTTCTGTAACTGTTCCTGCAGTTTGGAGCCATCTGTTAAATGCTGTGTAAGAGAAAAAATTTTTTATAATAAGCTCTAGAAATTAGCCTAAGTAAAATACTATTACTATGATAAAACTGCACAAATTATATCTAACAAAGTGTAACAAAATATCTCAACCTCCAGTGGAGATTTGAACCATAATGCTCATTGTGAATCTAGTAGTACGAACAGAGCTAACAGGGAAATTCACACTAGCTATTACCAGTAGGAGCACATTATCCTAACAATTCTACACTGAATAAAACTAATTAGGGATCATGGAATATTTCATCATAACTTATGTTGGGATGTTTTGTTTTGTTTAACTACACCACTAGATCACATTGATTTATTAATCATTGGCTATTGGATGTCAAACATTTGGTAATTTTGACACGTAGTCTAGTGTAAGCCAGCCTCCAGTGGGGTTTGAACCACTGTCATCAGCTTGAGAGTCCAATGTTCTACCACTGGACCATAAATATATATATAAAAAAAAAATTTCAGCTTTCCTAATTCATAACTACAATATATACAGTTTAAACTTTCAGTCACTAAGATCAATTGCCACTGTACCAAATTAAACCTTATGTACGATTTGTAACAGTATCATCGATTAGTAACAATTATATTTTACTCATGGTAACAGTCCAAAAGAATTAAACCCCTTGCAAATAAATTCATCTTAATTTCAAACCTTTCTTCTATCTTGCTTTAACTCAACAATCAGAGAATGGAGGTCCTTAGAAACAGTTCCCTGGAGATTTTCTGCAATCACTTCATGTTGGCCTGCCAAATCATGAAGCTCTTTTATCATATCCACAAACGCCCTTGCCCATGAAAATCTGAAATAAAAAAAACAAAAAAAAATAAACATTACGACACATTTCAAGAATGAAAATGGCAATTGTGAAAAATGTCTGAAAATGTAAGCGTAAAGATTTGTTCACATGTCATGTAAGCGAAAATCAAGATTCCTCGCAAAAATAATTCAATATAGATAGCGCTTTATTACTCTTTAGAACTCTTTGGTGTTCATCGATAGTTGAGAGTGATTATTCAGTAAATACAGTATACGTGGCACTTTGAAAAACCAGCCTTATGTTCAGTACAGGTTATCATTTGTGAAAGCTACGTAACCATTTAAAAGTTGGAATTCCACAAATCTGCAGAGAATTCTCATACCTCATATTGTCAGTGCTTTAAAGAAGAGAGAAGATTTTGCATTTTATTTTTTAGTTATACCTACAGACTAACAAAACTACATATTATACAGCAATATAATAACAAAAGTATAAAAAGTGGGGCTCAAAATGAAAAGAAACAATGTATTTTCTATACTGATATTAATGGTGACTGACAGTTTTAACACAACTATATTAATATCAAGTACCCACCAACTCCTCATCAAACTTATCAAGTCTAACCTCGGGCTAAACAAAGAAAGGAAGTTAAAGTTGTGAAATGCAATCAATTAGTCAGTCACACACTGTGTTTAGTTTGATTGGTATTTCTTGGCACTTGCAATGTGTATTATACAGTTACTTGAAATAGATGAGATTAAACTAGGGAAATCTTGCCCAAGGTATATAACAATAAATCAAACACAGATTCTATGTTTATGAAGGTTAATGTCCTGAGTAGAAATATCAAAATTCGTACTAAAATTCTTAATGTATTATTTGACACAAAAACAAGGGAATGTAAATTTTAATTACATGCTGGTTGGTTGTATTTATTTTCGTGCTTATATCCAATTAAGGTTCAAGCACGCTGTCCTGGGCACACAACTCAGG
>JAULBS010073697.1:0-20844 GCA_032355785.1 Symmetromphalus regularis | reverse complement strand
ATCCAAAAAAATTGTTAAACTTATTAATTTATAATACTATATTGAATATAATGACCACAAAACTGGCTATATTTCACATCTGTTTTAAACTTGAAGATGGTTCGATGACAACTCGGCTTCCAAGACAGGGGAAGGGCCATTGGCTAGCTAAAAGATAACAAACTCAGAGAACTGTGGCTCACCATCTAAATGTAACCCAGGTTGTCAGTTTAGTTTGAGTAAGTTCTTGCTTCAAATCCATGAAGTAGACTCTGGCAGAGGTTCAGGACAACTAATGCTATTCAGATTTGCCCCCCCCTTCTCCCCTCCCCCCGTTCCGGAAGACCCCAATCAACAACAGTTTTTGACTCTTAACTTATTTTGTTTAGTATATATCAGTGTAATGATATATGCTAGAAAATGTTTAAATTTTCATTTATGAGCTCACAGTAGTCTACCATTATGACAATATCAATTTATCATGGGTAAAAATGTAATAGTTAAAATACATTTCAGCTGATGATGACTAAAGATATTAACATAAATGTAATATCAACTCAAGCAAGATTGACATAATGGTTCTTTACGAAACTCCCTAGATTTTATAGACATTACCAGATTACTGATTATCAGATATATAGTGAAATAAACTAAATATCATGTTAAAATGGGTTAATATTATTTTCATTCTTGTATCCAATTAAGGTTCAAGCTTGCTGTCCTGGGCAACCATATTAACTTCCTATGCTGTTGGTTCAGGATGAAGATTAAAAATGTGGCTACTACTGAATGTTAGATAGAGTAAAAGCTTTTAATGTGAATAAACTGATTATAAAATGGAGTGAAATGTGCATAATTAAAATATTTTTTTACATTAAATTAATTTGAATGTTCTTTACTTCTAATAGGATGCTGGAGATACTGATGGTAATGAAGAAATTTCTCAGAGTGACAAATCTGAAACACACACAAGTGTGAGTAATATTTTAGCTAAATGTAAAATCAGTTTAAGCTGATTTATATTGTAAATAAAATAGCACCATTATGTTCAGTGAACAAATCTTTTTAATGGTTTTTCTTTCCATTCATTATTTAAAAAAACGTGTACCAGGTAGTTTTAGTTTTTTTAAACTTGAAAAATATAAAAATAGTAATCCCCACACTAATCAGAATTATTTGTATAAGAAATACACAACCATGTCAATGCATTTCATTTCATGTGAGTATAATTAACATAATTTTAATTTTATTAGAAATAGTCTTTACCTTTTATAGGAATTGGGTCATGATTGGGATACATACATATTATGTACCTGCATGTAGGCTGTGCTTGAATGTAAATAAATAAAATGATTCTATTCCTTTTGTAGGAATCAAGCCCAAAACTTATACAGCCGTCTACTCATTCAAACTTTTCTGAGGAAGAAAAAATGTCTCAGAAGAAAATATCCAGTGTGAGTACAGTCAAACCTCGTTATACCCCCTCCCCCATTTTACCACCATTCCCACTTATTGCCTAAAAATCTTGGAGTACTGAACATCTGTATTTAAATGTATTTAAATATACCCCATTAAACCACTCCCCACTATCTGCCATCCACCAACATATTCAACAACACATTCTAATATAAATGCATTGTAAAATAACCTGATATCAGTTGATAAGAAAATAAACAGTTAATTGTCAAACCTATACTTGTCGTTTTTCTTTGGGTCATTCTTAGAGAATAAATTCATAAATTCGAGATGAAACAGATTCGGCATGACATTATTGAGTATACTTTAAATTGGTACTTTGATATCGCCTACATGTTTCAAACAATTAACAATGTGCATCTGCCTGTTCATATAGACTGTCAACCACACATTCTGATAAAATTAATTATAACTCCAAACTCTTTATAATGCCAAAATCAGAATGGTCCCGAGGTTGGTGGTATAAGATGGTTTGACTGTAGTAAGAAATTAAATAAACTTACAAAATATTTATAATAAATATGCATGACTGATGAGACACACAATAAAATATGTGGCATAAAACTTAAAGATTTTTACATTCATAACACAAACAAGATGATTGGTCAAAATAGCGTGCTATATGCAATGAATAGGGTATTAGTTGTATTTCTGAATGCCTGCTGAGGTAATAAAAACATTTTGATAACTGAAAAAAAAAACTAGATCTTTTTTATTTGTTTGGACCTTATGAATTAAGCTAAATAATGTTTTTCACATGTACTACCTGGGCAATGGTAACTTTGAAATGCTTATCTTGGTTATTTGAAAAATAATAATTTAAATTAATATTAGCCAGATCTGATTGTGCATAATTAATATTATTCTTATTTTAATTGAAATTTTATTTGTATTTTATAGGAATCACATTCTAGGTGAGCATCATGTAACAGTAACTTTGTAAATGTTCATTTGGTTTATTATCTTTTCAAAAAATAAATAACATACATAGATGTACATACGTACTAGCATATAGTCTGTGCTTGAATTAAATAAATAAAATGATTTTTTAACTGTTCTGTGCCATTTTTAGGAATCAAGCCCGAAACTATCACAACATTCTACTGATTCACATTTTTCTGAAGAAAAATTTATTATTAATGTGAGTAATAAAAAAATTGCAAAATATTTCAAATATACATAGTCAGTCAAATTAGATAAAAGATATGACATCAAACTAAGGCCCGCTTTCCATTAACGCAATTTAGTGCGCACGCTAAAATGTGCATTTCCATATCAGTGTTTTTGCAAGCTAATTCCTGTATACAATGTGACATTACGCACTAATCTTCCATTACGGAATTTGTCCTGCTGTTGAATTTATACAGAAACAAAGCACAATGCATTCGTATGATGCAATATGGTGCATAAAATTTTGCAAAAACAACAGGAACACGTGGCATTTTATCACCTTGTCAAGGAGTTGGAAATGAATTCAGAGAAACACCATGAATATTTCAGAATGTCTCCCTATTCAATTTTCACAATATTTATTTGATAATAATTAACTTATTTTGTTTAGTAAATATCAATTTCATTTATAATACATATCTGTATTAGGAATTGTTTTAAATTATCCATGGCCCTGGTCAGTTTAATAGGACATTTTGTAGGACTTTTCTGAATACATTATAATTTTAAATCATATCCTGGCAATCTTCAAACTTATTGGTAGATTTCATCTAATTAATTGAAAAATAAACAGATGTACCACTGATTTGTGCGAGTTGGTTTTATGGCACTCTTTTTACATCACACGTTAATCTCATTTATGTCAAGCGTTCTTTGTAAATTTTCTGGGAAATGACAGTAGTAACCCATTTCATTATAGTATTTACTACAAAAAACTTGTAAGAAGGTATATCCTAATTTTTATTTATTTATTTTAAGTATATAATTATACTAGTTGACAAATGCTTTTTTCAAAGTTGTTCAGTCCTATGTATTTATTTATGTACTTGTATGAATTATCTTTAGATTTTGGTGTTTGAATGCTTATCAAAGTGTGTTGCCAGCTCAATCCTATTTGCTCAATTTATTGAAAAAGTTCCAAATATAAACTTGTTTTATAATGTTTGTTCAGTTTTAAATGTTATTTAGCAGTTTCAAATCCACAATAACCTACCGCAAAAATGAAAACAGAGTGTATTTATCATCTAATTATTCTTATTTTTAATTCATGTTTTGTTTGCATTATATAGATATCAGGTTCTACGACAGGTTCAGGGGAGACTTATAGAAGTATTTCTCAGGTGAGAAAAGTATGTCACTTGTTATGGAAAACACCTTGCATAAGTAACAAATTATTAGATGATAGAATGAAAGTTATTAATTATAACATTTTATTATTTGGCAATGTACACTTAAATAATCTGGAAAATATAGACATTTTAAAATCCATTCATGACTTTATTGTAAATACTAAACATTTTGAAACTTAAAGCACTGTTTTATAATGTCTTTACCAGTCTTATTTCTCTGTACATACTTTACCTTTCTGTGGCTCACATCTATTTTTATTATCTATTATTACGTTTTATTATTGTTAGCTATTATATGTGTTTAGTCTGTCATCTTGTTTCAGTTTGTATGTATAAAATGTAGGGAAAGGTCCTAATATAGGCTTTTAGCCTATCAACCAATCCCCCCAATAAATGGAATAAATATTATTTAAGCTAAAGTTATTAATGCAATTGAAGAGTTTCATTGCAAAACGCAATAAGCGTCAAATTAAAAAACCCACTGAAAAATCACCACCAAAGGAAAGGCTTGCATCGGTTCTCCAAATTCACGTTGTAATTGTTTGCAGAATGCAACCTCTGTCATGTATGAGCTTTGTAAAAAATATGCTTTTGTTCCAATATGCGATGAGCGTCATGCATATATGTCACATTTCTGCATGCAAAAAATGCCATTTTTCTCAAAACATAAAAAATGGAGTGTGATTATCAGACAGATAGTATGACTGTTTATTATGTAAATAAAATATCAATAGCTAGTATTCATTATTATTTATCGTGCAGTGTTCTTGTTTTCCAATTTAAGAACGCTGAGCCACCCAACTTTAAGATTTTGCCACATCAAAGTTTTATTTTGAGGCATTACATTTTTTCCCAGCCTCCTTTTTTCCCCAGCCTCCCTGTTTTACCATCCTTGTCACAACAGACTGAATATGAATTTTGATATTTAGATGGTAAAAAAGGATGACTGTTTTACATAAACATTATCATAATTATCATCATCAGTATCATTATTATATCTTAATCATTATCATTATAATTATTATTATATTTTAAATATATCTAGTTTTATTGTCCCTATTAAACACGTTTGCCTCACATTTCTTTTTGGTGGATTTAGTGTACATTGTTATTAATTGTTGTGGCAGGTAAGTTGTTCACAAACATCTGGTATTATTAGTTTTGAAAGTGATTCATTTCTGTCGGCCATAACAGTTTTGCACATAATTTACTTTGAATGTCTTGTGTAGAGATACAGTTTTCACTTTAATAACAGTTGTTTAGATTTGATAAAGGTCTCGTTTTATTATTAAACAATGATTTTTGTCTTTTATAGAAAGGAAGCTCTGGATTATCAAGACAAAAAGTATCTTCTGTGAGTAATTATAAAATACACTAATTTAAAGAAATTATAATAATTAGAAAGTAATTTAAATGAAAGACAAAATATTTTTCTGTATTATGAGAATATATAATATTGTTATGTTTGTCACATACATGTATTAATAATTAATGTGATATCTTTTGTTCTGCCTATGTGTGGTTGGTAGGGCTCGACCTTAGCAGTAGCCTGGGTATTTTGGTTACCGATATCTAGCTCGGGCTTCCAGATTTGTAGACCTGGTAGTCCTTTGGGCTACTTGATTTTTTTTCCTGTCCCATGACTAAACAATCAACCAGACACTTAAATTACTGGTGTCTCAAATTCCACCTTTCACATGTGTGCTCTTCTGACACGAGTCGCCTTAACAGTATTAACTACTCACACTGTCGGACCAACTGGTGGTGATTGCGCAACATGATTTTGAAATAAAAAGAGTATATGATTATGCTCTAATCTAGCAGTTGTTATAATTGTTATAAAATGTTAGGATTTACAATCCATATTATGTAATACTTCAATCTTGTCACATATAATGCCTGTCAATCTAAGTCCTTTTCATGCAGTAATGTTTATTGTTTTTACATTTTGTAATCTGTATAAGGCCAGAGGTTTTTTTTTTAGTTTCTCAAACATAGGCTCCCCCAAAAATAAATAAATAATGTGATTAATAGAAGGATGTTTGAAAGCTTTTGTGAGTAAAATCCTTCTAAGAGTGAAAGCTTTTTATGTAAGCATATATGCTTCATCAAGTGGTCATTGTCAATTTTTAACATTTCCTATTAATGCATAGAGTGTTCTGGAGAAAGGATTCAAGGCCAGCATACAGATTTAAAATACTGATTGAAAAAGAAGGAATATTTTGTGCATACTAATTTGACAGGTGGGAGAGAGTGATCTGAAAATTAGAACTGTGTATAAATGTGAAAATGCTGATAACTGCTAATGACCCAAAGCATTAATTTTATTTTAACTGAAATGTTCTTTTCTTTTTATAGGAAATAAGTTATAAACAACAATCAAGTAACATTTATGAAAAGATTTCTGAAGTACAATATAATGTGAGTAATGAGAAATGACGATAATTTACCAAATACTTGATGTGGATGTAGGTGAATTATAAAATAATTTAGAGTAATAAGAAATAATACTGATTTAGTAAATACTAGAAAGGGGAAGGAACTCAAGTATGTCCCCAAAAAATCAGAGATACATTTCTTTATCCACAGATACAGTAATGATAGTTTAAGAAAACTCAAATAAAGAATGACATTTTGAAGGATGGAGATGTGTATAACAGTATTATTAATTTTGTTTAATGATGTAAGTAAACTGATTAGTAATTAATAAAGTTCATATTTTTATATTTAGAAGTAAGCTTTATCTAATTTACAGAATGAATGAAGTAAACCAATTAATCAAACAGAATTAATTAATTTTTCCAGTAGCAACCATGCCATGTGCTTAACTAATAATATTATTATTTTAAATGAAGTTTTATCTTTTTATAGGAAGCAAGTCCCAAACTAGGATCACAGGTCAGTTACATGTACAAACAAATTTCTTGAGTAAGAAATATATGTAAAATACCTTACGGAAAAACTAAAATCTTATATAAGTCATATGTAACTGTTTGAAGATGGTTAAAATGAAAGCTTTTCATGTAAAACTAAATATTAGACAGAATGGAATATTTTCCTTTATATGTAATACTAATCTACAGAAGGACAGAACTGAAAGTTTTAGTCTATTTAAACTGATTAACAAGATTTGATACTTAAAGTGGATAGAATGAAAACTTTCAATACCTAATGGGCATTATTGTTATTTGTATTGTATTTGTAATTTATTAGCATACAGTTCTAGAAGAGGTTCAAAGGAGACTTATCAAAATTATTCTCAGGGCATGTGGAGTGCATTTTTGAAAAGTGGGTGTTGGGGGGGGGGTGCACTGTAAAGTTTGTGGTTTAAGGCTAGCAGCATTCCTGCAGGGACCCTCTCATACTTCAAAAACTCTGGATTTTGGCCATTTTGTTTTGTCACAGAGTCTGAATTTAAGTAGGAGTAAAGAGGTAGCTTGTCATTAGTGGATCCAGAGAGGGACCAGGGGGACCAGACCTCCCCCTTTCTCATATTTAAAATAATAAATTAAAGTGGAAGGACGTGAAAATTATCAATTTTTTTCATCTGTCCTATTCACCCATCACATTTGGACCCCCACCTTCTCAGAAATCAGCGCCTGCTTGTCCACCTGAGATATGATGTGTCACTGGATAAATTCCTTTCAGTGGACATATTGGGTTATTTCTCATTCCATTGACTGGTTTAAATCTGGCATTACAAAAGGGCATTGTGTGTGCTGTCCTATCTGTGAGAAGGTGCATATAAAAGACCCCTTGTTTCTAATTGGAAAGAGTAGCATGATAAGTGGTGGCAGGTTTCTTCTGTGAACCATGTGCATCACAAATTATTAGGAGAAAGTGAATTATTACCCATATGGCGTAACATATCAAAATGTTACATCCTAGTACTTCGTCATACTGGTACATAAAACATTTGACGTCATATCATTTTGCACAGTTTCCAAAAAAGGAAAACGACTGGTTTCATTTTTGTTGTTGTTCGGGATTTTTTTCAAATTTAACTTAAAATTGATAATGGGTAATAAATAGGATATTAAACTCACTTCCATTTCGCACCATGTTTATGTCCCTCATGAAATAATTTTCATTGTTACCTGCTAAAGCTTGTGACAACTGAAAATTATTTCACTCGGGACAGAAACATGATACGAAATGGAAACTCGTTTTTATAGCCTATAAATCTTTTCATATTTCTTTATTTGACTTAATTTTTCAATTTATTTCCATGTCCAGAGTTCATACACATCATCAAAGTCTTCACGTACATCATCCAGAACACCACGGCACTAAACTCAAGGATGATTAATTACCAGAACCAGCCAGATCTATTTATAGAGACTGATATATTTGGAGGGATACCACCATATAAAAACATTTGACATTGCTGTCCAGAAGCAGATGAATATGTACAGTGTCTAAAAAATATGTCTAGTGTTAATTAAAATCAAGTCAGGCCACTCCAGTTTTATTTCTTGGTTTACGTGCTCTCTGATCTTCTTTTCTCAATTTTTGTAAAAAAAACAAATAAAATGTTTGGTGATTATTGTTAAAAAAAATACAATACATTAATGCACAGAATAAAAATAAACATAACTAACAAAATTTCAAACTTTACACCAAATTTTTGTAAACACATTTTTAAATTTCATTTTAATAACAATATTTAATCAGAAACTTTAAATGCATGTTTAACTGCCTATAATAAGTTTAACTGCCTATTAACAAAAATGTAATTACTAAGAATCTGTTAATCCTTTCCTACACAAGAATTAGTTATTTTAGTGTTTAAAATTGTATCAAATCATATGTTGCTGTGGGTTTTTTTAAGGGGCTGGGGACAATAATTTGCGAAGTAATCTCTACAAAAGATATTTTAACAGAATTAGTATTCTTTAAAAACAATTTAAAAAAATTAAGACAACACCTCTTTTAATATTCAAAATTACCAATAGAGCTATGTATATATAGTTAACAGGTTGTATAATAAAGGACATAAAATACTTAGGATATAGATAGTTGAACACGACTAAGGGTTGTGAGTAGGTACATTAATATGATATTATGTTTTAATATGTCACAGAATCACTTAACCTTTTTACTATTAATTTATCAACATTTAAAATATTTGTGACTTGAAATTTTTGTCAAAACTATTTCCTGAATTATGTTAATCATCTGTCCATGTTAATATCTTAACTTTTTTTACTTCTTATTTATCAACATTTAAAATTAACTATAAAATAGTTAAATTGCTTCAAAAGTTTTGAACTGTAAAATCAAAAGTGCTGTTTTATGATAAAAATTCTTCATAATTTCGTTGTGAAACCAAAAATATTCTGGAAGTTTCGATCTGATGTTGATAATTAAAAACCAAATTATGCTCTACAGAATATACTTTTATCACATTTTATCAAGTTGCTGTCTTTATATTTTCACTATGTCATACATTATCTAATTTCACTATAAACATGATTTAATTTAATCAAATATAATCAATTTAAATAATAATAATAACAGTTTTAATTTCTCGTAAACAATCCTCTCTGTGAACCAGAATTAAGTTATTTCAGGTGGGTTTTTTTTCTTATTCTGTAAATTTAATTATAAAACTGGAGTGGCTCTTTTGAAAAAAGCTAATTCTGTAAATATGAAACTGGATCCTGAAGGCAGATTCTAGAGATTTAGAATCTGTATGTAATATATATCTGTAAATTTGAATTTTGACACTGGATCCTGAAGGCAGATTCTAGAGATTTAGAATCTGTATCTTATATAGATCTGTAAATTTGAATTTTGACACTGGATCCTGAAGACAGATTCCAGAAATTTAAAATCTATATATAATATTTATCTGTAAATTTGAAACTGGATCCTGAAGGCAGATTCTAGAGATTTAGAATTTGTATGTAATATAGAGAATCTAATTAAATGATTGTAACATTTGCCTTGTGATTTGTATAATAATAAATGTAATAAAATAACATGTATTTTGTTGTTTGTAATATATTATTTTCTAGCTGGTTCTATAATCTAAAAACATACTGATGTTAAAGTGATAATATTGCTTATTCATTAATTTTTCATCAGTTACTTATTGCACCTTTTGTAAATTGATATTTTTCTACAATCAATATACAACATAATCATGTAAAGGATTGACACATTGTAAATTTAATCATTTAAGCACATTAAAAGTGATTTTTGTATGGAATTGAATGATTTCAATTCCATACAAAAATCACTTTTAAAAAAGATGATGACGGTTAATTTTTAATGTGCTTAAATCAGAAATCTTAACACATGCTCATCACACGTACACACCCTTAAAATTATAGCCAAGGTTAGAAAAGGGGTTGAGGGGATAAAGACAAACTGAATGGTTTCAAATAAAACTGTAAAAAAGCCTGAATAGGATTAAAAGGCCACAGTGAAAAATACTTGACTGTTAAAAATGTATAAAATTTGAAGCATTTTACACAGAGAAATAAGAAAGAAGAAGAGAATGAGCCTCTGTGCTTGTGGTCCAGTAGTTGGACATCGGACTCTAGCTGAAGACTGGTTAAAAACCCGTCAGAGGCTGGCTCGCATCAGAATTACCAAATGTTTAACATCCAATAGCTAAATCCATCTTCTCTAGTGGCATCAAAAAATAAATAAAAAGCAATAAAAACCGTAGATCAAATCTGTCCTGACTGACTCGCAGCTGCCTTTTCATACGACAGACAAAAATAGCTGGGAAAATGTCCATCTGGTTTTTTTCAGCTTTTGGCAAAATTAGTCTTTAAGCATTAAACACTGGTATGTTTGCACTAAGTTGCTCAAAAAATTTGAATAAATATCTTTAAAATGCATTTTAATCATCCTACCCCACATCTACTCCTGAACAATAAAAACTTCAAACTTGATTTTCTCAAAATGGCTGCCACCTCACATCTAGTTTCCAAAAGCTTATTCCAATATTTTTTTCTGAGTAGAAACATGATTTAAGTATCAAAGTAAAGAGCAGAATCTGCAGATTTTGGAAATGTAAATATATTAAAAGTACAAAAATTCAAATTAAGTCTTATTTCATGAGAACAAGTCACAAATAATTTAACAAAATAGAAAAATCTTTACTTTTTTTCTTTTTTGGGGGGTGGGTGTAGATGACAAAATTTTAAATCTTATCTATGTCTTTGGGTGTATGGTCAGGGTGCATAGCTGTTGGAGACATGAGTTAACTCAGTTGGCAGAAATAGAAGTTTGATGACATGTAAATGATTTCGAGAAGCAACTGAGACAAATCATGTAATCTACAATGTAGGTTACTCCAGTGATTATGCAGACTTATGTCATTACCAGTGGCGGATCCAGAAAATCCATTCAGGGGACTCCCATTATAATTATGATGTTGATTTCTCAGATGGTTTAATATTTAAAAAAAATGGTAATAATTTTTTTTAATGTTATTAGCAAGAAAAATACTATAAAATGTTATGTGGCAATGTTTGTTTGCCCAGTCATGTTAAACATTGGGAGATTTTGTGTGAGGGGAATGGAGCGCTATTTTTTATTATCACTATTTTATTATTTTTTAAATGTTGCGCCTAGGAGTGGAACCCTCTGTGGTCCCTTCCACAATGCGCCACTGTTTTGAAGTATTTTATAGAGGTCAACATAAATTACAAAATTACGTAAAGTTAATGGTCTAAGAGAGATAATGTAATTGGTATAAAAAAAAAAGTAATTAAGCATCAAAATTAATCTATATATTCCCAATGTATGTAAGTGCTAACGCTAATTATCCTATTAATATTTTACAAGCGGTAAAATTTCACTGTTTTACATAGAACTGTTCAAAAGAAACAAAAAGTGTTACTTCAATAAGAATGACCCTGATAGTGGTCTAAGAGAGATAACTCTATTTTACTATATAGTTTCCATTAGACTATTGAGCAAAGAAATTGAAATTAATAAATAAATAACCTTTTATATTTCATATTACTGAAGGATGTCAATCGAGAATGGAAGTTTGTTTTGTTTAAAGAGACTGGGTGCCTAACAAAGACTGTTTTTTTATTTTTTTATTTTAATACAAATGTAATATAAAGACAAGAGTAGATGACTAAATGGAGTTGTTCCCCTTAGAACACAAAGTGAACAAATAATTACTAAAAATAATGTGATTGCTCTGTGAAATAAATAGTTAAACAAGGCCGGCACAGACGGTGTGAGGGCAAGGAGGTATTTGCCTCTCCCCAAATAATCTGCGACGCCCTTTTTTGTGACAGTATTTACATAAGTTGTAGGCGACCCTTAAATGGCGTCCCTATTCAGTCCCCACCCCCAATATTTAAACGGCTGAAGGATGCGAATCGAAAATGGAAGTTTGTTTCGTTTAATGGGAGTTGGTGCCTAACAAAGACGCTGTTTGCTTTTATTTTAATCTTGAAATTTAATATCCTATTATTGTTACAAATGTAATGATGACTAAATGGAGTTGTTCCCCTTAGACCACGAAGTGAACAAATAATCGGTAATATCAATTTAAGTGATTGCTCTGTGAAATAAATTGTTAAGCAGGGCCGTCACAGCCGGTGTGTGAGGGGGGGGCGGGGGGAGTAAGGAGGTATTTGCCCTTCCCTTTTTTTGTGACAATATTTACATTTATTACGTTGTAGTCGACCTTTAAATGGAGTCCCTATTAAATGGAGTCCACCCCCCCCCCCAAATATTTAAACGGCTACGCCGGTACTGTTAAGTACTTGAAGACATACGAACTGAAAACTTATTTGTCTATAGTTGGCAGAGTTGGTAAGTTACCGATAGTAGAGAATATGTACATTACATATTATACAAAATCTAAATAACTTTTGACCTTTCGACATTTATGAATTCTACGCGTTGATGAATTAAAAAACATTTTTAAAAACCCAAAACATTATTAATGGTGACTGTTAATCTTAATTAAAAAATAAATAACATTATTAAATTATATGAAGCCTAAGAATTGAAAAGGAATTGAAGAAAATTAGCCTACATAACCAGAGTGGCAGAGGCAGTCATAATTATTGACAAATAAAAATAGACCATTACTGGTCTCAGAGAGATAACTATTTTACATCTTTATTCCTTATAATTATATATAAACTTTACGCCCATGGCAACTGCCCACACTACAATAGTCCACTAATAAATTATATGGTGCAAAAACAAAATAGAAAAAGGGTCTACTTGATTTATATTCGACCACCCTATCCAGATCCAGATCACGCTACGCCCCTGACAACAGTGACACACCCATAAATCCCAATGATTGTCTATGAACACTGGAAATGTGTTCCACTGCTAATGGCTTATCCGCATCTACACACTAAATTGTAGGAATTCCAAATAAAACTTGATAAGTTCAAAGATGCACATCTGTGTAAGACAGAAACGAAGGAATACATCTACACATAAGTTTAGTTCCCTAAAATAAATATTCCAATATCATTTCTTCCAGACAGATTAAAGGCATAGTCCAACGGAATTTAAGGTGTTTTGTGCTCTAAATATTGATTACGAATGAAACTTACATGCATTTGTTATACTATATCTCGTTTTCATATCACGCAAGACATTTTAATTGAACCATGGTATAGGGAATTGCATGTCGAGTCGATCGATTATTTTACATTTAAAATTTCAAGATCGGAATTCCTCGTATTTTTTGCAGCTTCAAAAATATCCAGAAGTTTTAAAATAACGACTAACGGGGAAATACCCATCATGTGACTCGAAATATATATGTCAGATCTTTTTCCTATTTACTTGTCCGTGAGTATAATTAATTATTATTTTTAAAATGTTGATAATAAGCGAGATGCGGTGGTTATGTAAGTAGCTGAATAAAGTATATCTATGGTCAAATCAAATGTTTATATTTAAAATTAATTCTTTGTTTGGAAATTAATTAGGTCAAGGGTCCGCAGGGCTATGCGTTTAACAAGACACAAAACTGTAAATAATTATTATACGCAGGGCCGGATTTATAAGTGGACAAAGGGGAAGAGCCCCACCCCCACCTCGACTAAGGACTTCCTTTATAAAACAAAAAGAATAATTATAAAATTAGTTCTATTCATTCATTTTAGTTAATTTTTGTTTATTTGTCATGTAATTTAATTTCTATGTTGAGGGGCCCCCAAACCTGAAGTACCCCGTTTCCACCCCCACCCCACCCCCAAGTATAAATCCGGCCTTGATTTTATGCAGAACACTAAATAGATGTCATCTTTCTAACATTCTATGAACGAATGATCCATCTCGGGAAAATGGTGTTTATAAACACAGACAGCAAATATCAGTAATAAGAAAGCTGTCAAAAGCCAGGAATTCGGGCTACGCAAGTCCTAAAAAGTCTTCCATTACTTGTTGATGGTCTTCACGCTTGAGACATGGTATACTGTCTATCAGTTTTGGAAAAACGTTCAAAACAAGTCTGCAGATTCTTACATTGATCTCCAGTTTAAGAATTCCAAAATGAGATGGTAATGATTCCCATAAGGGCCACCACCAGTAGGTCTACTCAAAGGGTTAAACTCGATTCCGACTCGAATACCCGAAATTTAGCAATGAGCTTTGGATATGTCCTTGTGTCTTTAAAACACATTCAATTATGAAAAAACCAAACATATTAGGCCTAATATATAGATATGTATTATCATACACTAAACATGTATTACTGATCAATAGTATCCTCTGTAAAAAAAAAAAAATATATATATATTTTAATTTATTTTATTTGTTTAAATTTATTATTATTATTTTTAATATATCTGCTTGCCTTTTGTAACGTTGTTGATATAATAATTTAAGTAAGTAATGCTGGGAAAATGCGAATTCATTATACATGAAACAATGAGATATTAAAAATACTTCTAAACATTCTTTAACAAAATAATAATGATAAAAATTAAATTAAAAACCAAACTGCTGTATATATTTGGAATGTCATACTGTAATAAATTGATTAACCGGTTATATAATAAATCTATCTAATTGAATCCCATGACAATTTTTTTTTTTTTTTTTTTTTTTTTGGCGCCAGATAACCTTATCACCTTTATTATTATTATTTTTTAAATTATACGTGTGGCTGGTTGCTCCAACTTACTGGAGGAACTAAAGAACATAAGAAACAAAATGTTGTCATGTTGTATCTGAAGTTGGACAACTAGAAGTAAAAAAAAAAGTCTCTTCAATGGCAGTTCTTTCCATCAAAAATATTCTAGGTTGCTTATGAAATATGTATAGCTAAAATGATGTAAATTTATGTAAGTATTTTAAAATAGTGTGGTCTAAATGTAGCCTACTTAGTTTAAAACAACAGTTGTGATATGATAATTAGCTTATTGCGTCACCGGCTTTCGTCATTTTAACGGAGAAGGCGATTTTTTTATTGATTTTTTTTGCATTTTCTCAAAATATAAATGATAAAGAACATTCACTTTCCATAAAATGCCATTTGTTACAAACACGAACGATATTTCCCAAAAGATTTCGTCTACCACTGGACAGAATAACGTCATTTCTGAACTCTTGACGTCATAGCCTTAAGTACAAAACTTATACTTTTAGTTTTAACTTGCTATGACGTCAGTTGACCAGGGAGACCCACTCCCCAAGAAAATATAATTTTAATATAATAAGATCAAAATAATTATAATAATAAAAATAATAATAATATAAATTTTAAAAATTAGAAAAATAAATAAATAATAATAATACCTGTAATAGGCTTAAGCTCATGTGCGTAAATCCGGGGTGGGTGGGGGGGACACGTCTTCCCCACTTTTTCGACGGGGAGAATGCCTATATAATTATCCCCCCCCACACTTTTTGATTAGAAAAACTGAAAATTTCAGTGAAATTGAAATTAAAATGCCAAAATAATAATCTTTACCAGTATTTCTCTTTATTGTATCAATGTAACACTTTAAACTATATAGTCAGCGCAAATATACCGAAGTACACAACTGGTCTATAACATTGGGGGGAGGGGTGTGTGTGTGCAGCAGAATTGTCTGTTCCCTCAACTTTTTGGATAAGGGTATGTTCTATCCACCCCCCCCACTTTCAAGAACGGATTTTCGCCCTTGCTTAGGCTACGTGCAATAAAATTAATAATATCAGCAGGCCTTTGGCCAGTTATTTTTTGTTTATATGATCAGTGTCTTAAATAAAATATATTTACATCATCTTGATAATGAAATAACTTTTGAAACTAATTCCACCACTGGTATAGCTTAAATCATTAAAAACAGTTATTGCTAAATTTTACAAATTTATTGTTTGCTGGCTTGACTGCCCCTTGGTTAGCTGCCCCAAGACCTCAAGAAAAACATAAATAAAATAAAATGGATACTAATAATAGTAATAATACAGTAAAATAAAAAAGAAGAAGAAAAAATATGCTCACAGGTGCCAATGTAAAGCACAAAGCTACAATTAGGCTAGTCTTATAGTTTTACAATTATGCAGGGATAGAACTTTGGTGTTGGGGGCCACTGCGATTATTGCCTTGAATTCCTAGGAAACGAGGGCACCAAGGCAATTTTGACGACACATCTGGGTACAACAGCAAATGTGTGTTTCCTATGGGATAAGTTGAAAAAAATGGCATGGCAATATTTGCCATCGTTAGAAGTGAAGTTGAGAGTGCATTGTGGCAAAGGGACAGGGTGGCATGGCAGATGCCTCAATGTTTTGGTGAAATTCGACCCCTGATTATGTAATATGATATTTTAATGTATGTCTCGTGTGAAATAATTTGTCTTTGTCACGAGTTTTAGCGAGTGACAATGGAAAAATAGTTCACAAGGGACATAGATTTGATAATAAATGGTAACTAGTTTAATATTCTGTTAATTACCCCAAACAATTTTAATCATTCTATTCTTTAAACTTTCTAATTGTGCAACAGTTTATAGAAAAGCTAGCCTATAACTTTATGGATGACATTACATTATACTTTTTCTTGTTTTAATGATGTCATTTGCACTTTAACAAAATTAGAATGACATCATATTTAGAACATTCAAGCTTATTGGTCATAACGGCCAGAGAGAACCAATGAAATTCCTTGTTAAACCAATGTATAATAATGCTCACTGAGAAATTATGAAAAACAATTCCCAGTTATGAATGCCCATTGGGGTAATAATAGTAATTAATCGATTCACACTAGTCAAACTGCCTTCTTATTGTTCATTTAATCGACTGTTTACAGTATATTCATTTTAATTTAAATGTCGCTTGCATTTTGTAGGAAGCAAGTCTTGGATAAGGATTACAGAAAGGAGACTTTTCTGTAGCAAGACAAATACTTAAGAAACATTGGAAGATAATGGCATCTGACAGAGTAATAAGAAATTATATTACTTTAACTTAAAATAAATAATTAAGCAACTTGAAAATAATATTCATTACATAATAGATAACCCAAGGATATGTTCAAATTTAAATGTGTAAATCTAGGATTAATCAGTTATATTTACCTAAAACAAATATTATATATATATATATATATATATATATACATACATACACAGTTGAACCTGTCTATGATGGCCACTCATGGGACCAGGCAAAAGTGGACACCATAGAGAGGTGGACGCCATATACAGGTCATATATTGGACCGAAAGTTTTAAACGGAAAAAGCCTAACCTGGTACTAAGACCACCTCTCTATTAAGACCAAATTTAATAAGCCCCACTGGTGATCGTAATAGTGGAGATTCACTGTGTATATATACATGTATATATATATATATCGAAGGTGTTGGAGCTGGGGTGGGGGGGGGGCGCAATAGCCCTCCAATAATTCTCAAAACTATGTTTTATTATTCATTGTTGAATTATCACCGGCAAATTCTGATGTTCAGAAACAGGAGCTAAACATGTTTGATTTGACTTTTCTGACCAATAAATTGGTCCGAGAGAAAGCTTCTGTTCGACACCAGGGGTATTCGACCGATCAGCAATAAAATAACAGGGTTTAATAGAGCCAAAAATGGGGACTTTATTCTTGGTTCGACAATACCGATAGGTTCGACCGTTGGGTGTTCGAGCCAACGGAATTCTACTGTATATACATATATATATATATAAAACAAACATTTTCCTATGCAAAATACTCATAAATGAAAGGCCTTGATAAAGAGTTATTATATAACAGATAATGTTTGATAGTTATCTATTTTTCTTCATGTTATGTATGTCTTTGATAAACAGTGAGCAAATGCATATTGACAGTAAGTCACATTTTTGTGATCTATGTTTATTCACAGCCAGTTTGAGATTATATATTTGTGTGTTTGTGCGTGTATATGTATATGTGCGAGTGTGTTTTTTTCTTTATCTTTTTTAAATTGTAATGGAGTGTTTTAAATTACACCCACATCTTTTAATTTAATTTAATTAAAAATAAAAGATTTTATGTTGAATTTTAACTTAGATGTCTGATATTTTAAATAATATATAGCATATTTTTAATTTAAAAAAATCTATCTGTTTTTATGTTGTTGTTAATACTAGTGAACAAATTATTTTATTATATTACCATTCAGTTACATTCTAATTTCATTAATATTCATTTTAATAGAGGTTTGTTTTTATTTTGAAGGAAACAGCCTCTGAATTGTCAATCCCATTTGAAGAATGTTTTATAGCAAAAGACATTGTTCGGAAACACCTGAAGAGAATGGCATCTACTAAAGTAATAAGAAATGAAATTAAGTTTCATTTCACTTAAAAGTATATTATAAATGTCCACTAATTTAATATCTTTTAATAATAAAACACAAATACAACTATTCTTTTAAAACATTTAACCAGCAAGTGTTTGTAAACAAAATTTATGAGTATGAGGGGTGCCACTATTCAGTTAATGTTAATAGCCATTTTGTAATTTGATAATACAGTCAAGTCCACATAATTGCATTGTTGATAATAGCATATTCCTGTAATTTGCATAATATTCTGATGAACGGAACCATTTAGTCTAAACTGGCTTCGGTCAGGACCGATCAAATATACCAGTTTAGGTAGCATGCAGATTTCACACAGAGTTATGGTCCTTGGTGTTCAACACCTCATGTGTAGAAGAGTAGGGAACTGCTGTGCTGGGCTTTGTAAGTCGGAATGGTCTACTAAACGTACGGCGGTCGGAAAGCAATACTAAAAATGTACGTGTGTAACACATACCATTCGTAACTTTACTCATAACGTAGCACACTCGTAAATTTCCAAATTTATGTCAAAATTTAGTTGTACTTCCGACCAGTTGTAGCGTGAACATAACTAAAAACAACAGTGGAAATGCTGTCAAAAGTAATTTAATTAAAAAAGTTTTTATACCAAAACATATGTTCATTAAAAAATGCAACAAATGAAAAATCCACAATGCATGAGAGTTTAAAACAAAAGTAAATACTTTGTTTAAAAAAAATAAAATTGCAATAATCTGTGATATAAT
This sequence comes from Symmetromphalus regularis, assembly GCA_032355785.1. Lineage (NCBI taxonomy): Eukaryota > Metazoa > Mollusca > Gastropoda > Neomphalida > Neomphalidae > Symmetromphalus > Symmetromphalus regularis. The sequence goes on along the minus strand of JAULBS010073697.1, from coordinate 1,586 downwards.
TTAAATGATATAAAATAAACTTAAATAACGTCTCATTCTATATGTAACATCTTATTACCTCATAATGTATGGTTAAAAATTGGTTGTGCTATTAAAGGTTCATATACTGATTTTCTCTAGTGTAATTGTTGTAGGTTTAATTTAAATTGTTTATTTCTGGAACTGTTCTCACAAGTTGGATTTTCATGTTTTGGGTTTAGGTGTGCTTTTTGATGAAGTTGCTACCATGATGCTAGACAAAACCCATATTACAAAAAATAAATGCAAATTATTATTTTTATTTTTTGGTAGCAAAAAATAAATGTAAAACACTGACACAGTCACGTCTCTGGGGCAATAAATATTTATAAAAAAATATATTCAGTGGAACCTGTCTAAACCGGACCTCATTCAGACCCTAACATTTATCTGGTTTGCAGAGGGATCCGGTATTCCAGGGTTTCGTAAATTGGAATCTGCCAAAGACCCTGCACTATGAAACGGTTTCGGTACCAGGAAATTCATATTCGAGGGAGACTACTCCCATTTCTGAACTTAAGAATTTATCAGTGAATAATTTAACGATGAATAAGGAACATATTTAAGGGAATTATTGACGGGGCTGAAGACGCTCACCCCCTTACCCTGGTTCTAGTACTGATTTCGAATCTTTAATTAAATTAATATTCATGTTCTATGACAGTGCGACACGTCTTCGTTTAGCTACTGGGCATGAAATAAAATATGAAGTGACTACTGTTCGTATCTAATGAACTGTATGTTTTTGTGCATTTTTAAATTCTTATGTGTTTGAACAACGAGCTTGCTTAATTCAAACGTGTACGATTAAAGTATTTAAATTGGGTTTGCAATGAACAATATTATTAATGTTATAAACTAGTAAGTTGGTAATCTGTACGTATATTCGCTCAGACTCTGTGAAATGAAACTTCTTTTGTAACGCAACCATAATTGACAATCACCACACCACTTACAAAACTCAAATGATAACAATCAAGCCTCATTCTTAATTAATCTGTGTGATATGAGACTGACGACATGTCGGCTTGACATCCGGTTGTCATTGTGGGGTGTCATTTAACACGTGTTTAGCTGAAGTTCAGTTTCGTCTTCAGCAATCCTGTTTTCACAGGTTGGTTTATTAAGAATATAATGTTTTGGTGCATAAACGTCGGCCGGTATCCGGAAGTAATAGGATCCATTTTTTTTCAAAGTTTTTATACATTAAAAACATAGGAAAACATTTGGGACCAAGAAATTTGGCCGGTTTTATCAGGAATCTGGATTTGTCAGGATCTGGTTTTGACAGTTTCCACTATATTTTATATATATATATATATATATATATATATACATAAACATTTTACATAATTATTAAACATTATGTACTTTCACTAATGGAGCTTGCATATATATATATATATATATATATAGATATATATATATATATATATATGTACAGTTTAACCTTGATTTATCACCCCCCCACCCCCTCTATTTAACGTCAACCTCTCGTATCACCAACTTTCTTCCAAGTACCATTTGTTTTCTTTGTTAATTACCACTATTTGGTACCACACTCACTA
>JAULBS010073686.1:0-20858 GCA_032355785.1 Symmetromphalus regularis | reverse complement strand
TCCGTCCCCCACTTCCAGTAAACCATCTAGCTCCGTCCCCCACTTCCAGTAAACCATCTAGCTCCGTCCCCCACTTCCAGTAAACCATCTAGCTCCGTCCCCCACTTCTCGAAAACCATCTAGCTCCGACCCCACTTCCAGGAAGCGATTGTCGCTCATGCCAGAAACTATGAAAATATGGTATCTTCAAACAGACCTGTATGCAGCCCACACTTTCGTCTGTCTACATGCCTCCCAGTCTGTTTTCTCATTATCTCTTTTTATCCAGCTGTATCCATTCTAAGTTAACTTTTGAAATATCGGATTTAGCCAATGTTCTGTGTTTGTAATTCAAACAGAACCATTAAATTCGTCAAATTGTTGTTCTGCTGAACCGATCACAACGGCGTTTTAATATATTTTTTATTTCCAGTCTTTTGCAATCTAATTATAGTTAAATGTCAAACACAAAACGGTTGACTGATTTTAATGATACTGTCGTATGAAATTACCAGTTCTCAAACAAATAACACATATTAACTTGTATTATGGCGTTATACTTAAAATGGGACAGTGACGAAAACAGCACACATCAAGTGAAAGCGCAGTCTCAGGGGAGACAATATCTTAAAAACAGTCTGGTTTGAAATTAGCTTTACCCTTGTTAGTGTACACATCCATCAGATTTAATACGGAATTTATCGAGAAAAAAAATCATGTGAATTGTATTGGAATTAGAATTTTAGAGGAATTTATAATATTAAAGTGAATGTTTTACGTTATACTGAATTGGAAATTGTGTTAGCTATTTTTGAACAAAATGTCTTGATAATGGCTGTAACAGTATTTATATGTGTTTGAAGCGGCCTTTGTAAACTTTACACTTAATGTTATAAGCAACCTTCGTTGTAGTCGAACCCGCCATGTTGAATAAACGCTAGGTGCTATTTGAATCCAGTTATACTTTATCGTTTATGTTAAAGGCAATAGGACATATAGGAATAAAAAAGAATTGTTGATTGTAAAAGGATAACGCATATTTATTTAATTATCCACTCAACATTTTGCTCATTAAACTCTTATTAACAGTATAATCGTTGAAGAAGAAAATTTGGTAAAACCAATACGAAAAATGGCAAATACATTATTTTTACATAAATCTGCTTTTAGGAATTATTTTTATGTGTGTTTAGCATTTTTGAAAATGTTTATACCAACAGTAATATTAGTTATAAAAAAAAGCTGCAAAATGGTGGCCATTTTTAAAGATGGCCGCTAAACGACAGATGTAAAAAAAAAATAGACTCCCAGGCTAATTTTCATCACAGGGACGTCAGTAATGAATTTCAATCATAAAAAAGGTCCCCTCGAAAAACGCACGGGGGTGGGTATTCGCCAAACGAATTCTTAATGTTGACACATGAGTTATTGACACAACAATTTTTTTTTCTTTCTCTCTTTCTTTTGTTTTATTTTCTGTTTTTCTTTCTTTTTTTTTAATGTTTTTTAATTATTATTTTTAACAACACCACTAGAGCAAAGTGATTTGTTAATCATCGGCTATTGGATGTCAAACATGGGTAATTCTGACATGTAGTCAAGTGTGAGACAGCCTCCAACGGGATTTGAACCACTGTCTTAAGCTTGCGAGTCCGATGTTCTACCACTGGATTACAGAGACTCCCTAAGACACAACAAAATATGCAAGCACGAATATCAACATGGATGTTCTCACTGGGTCATTCTTCAAATGAAACCTCTGAGCCAAGTGAAATACAAAGAAGGCGGCCATTTTTTAATAATATGTTTTGATGGTTATCCAACCGTAATTTCGTTTTATATGTTTAAGACATTTTGACGTTGTCTCATATTTAAAATACTGTCATTTTTACGTGTATGTACATTTTCAATCAAATTATTGTATTATTTGTAGTCCAATCATAATACCCACCCCCGTGCGTTTCTCGAGGGGACCTTTTTTATGATTAAAATTCATTACTGACGTCCCTGTGATGAAAATTAACCTGGCAGTCTTTTTTTTTACATCTGTCGTTATAATTATAATTTGCAGTATTTTGAATAATTGTCAAAATCAGAGATTTTGAAATTGTGTAATGGAATGATTTATAGATTATTTCAGTACCTATGCAACGCAGTTTAAAACATAAAAATAGCTCCTCTGGTTATCGAGATTTTGACAATTATTCAAAATATTGCAAAAAGGCGGCCAAATAATAAAGACTCCCAGGCTAATTTTCATCCCAGTGACGTCAGTAATGAATTTCAATCATAAAAAAAGGTCCCCTCTAAAAAACGCACGGGCTCTGGTATTATGACTGGACTATTGATGATCTATAGTGCATACAAAGTTGTGTCAATGATTACACTACACTTCATACTAAAGCTACAAAATAATCCATTGAATTCCATGATGGCGGCAATTTTTCAATATGTCTGCTTTTAACAGTTTCATTCTGACATTATGTCGAAAATGGCGCCATTTTGAAAAATAGCTCCCATCTTAGAATTTGAGTTGTAGAATAAACCATGTCGATATTTTATACTTTATAGTTTCTTCATTAAAATTCATCAGTAGCACTTAATATAAAACCAAAAACATTATAAAAAATCTTCAAATCCTGAAAGCGTATTTTATCGGATTTTGGCTATGTTGTTCTGACAACCTGTGCGTTTCTAATGACACCAAAATCAATTGATTACGATTTATTGTTGATTCACCCTGTCAACGACGACGCTATTACGTGTGGACTAGAACTAGCTCAGTTGTAGAGAGTCCGTCTGAAGTGTGATGGGTCGGCGGATCGATTTCCTTTACAGGATCCATTGGTATTTATCTTTACAGCTAGTGGTTCACGACTAGTTTGACAAAGGCTGTTGTATATGTCGTCCTGTCTTTGCGAACGTGCTTATAAAAGACTTCGTGCTGTTAATCGAAAAGATATCGAACTGTGTGTCACAAATATCGTATTTTTGACATTTAATAGACGTTGAGTAGTCAATGTGTAGGAGTGACGTTAAACAGTACTTTTTCGATCTAAAATTAGAGAATTTGGGATACGTGTTCTATAGAAGAACAAAATTCAGCCATCTTGTCTATTCCTTTATATTATTTAGGTACGAATACATTGGATAATAGCTCATTACATTACACACGCACACACACGCACATACACAGATATGTGTTTATAGAAATAGTATACTTTATTATTAAATTATTATGCTTTTAATAACTCTTTATTTTAATTTATTATGTGTACCAGTATTTCTCGCTCCTGTTAACCATGCCCTACCATTGTATTGTACAAACCCTCATATGCCATACAATACGGCCTGAGAGTAATAAACTCTTTGTCTTTTGCCAAAGGGGTTCATTGCGTGTCCCACAATAATTTGCAATGTAAAAACATAGGAAGTAGACCATTACAGGGGGTGAGTGGGTGGATTATAGCACAAAACCCTTGTTAGCAGATAGGTTTCTTCGATTCTCCTCATCTGAGTTTAGATTCTAATCCATAGACCTATAGACCCATTTTATTCAGTATCAACATGTAATTAAATTACGTGTTAGAAAAAATCTAAGAATCCCTCTTTATTTGCATTACCGGTCATATTGATGTGTTGATTTCAAAGAAATATCACAAAGCTTGAGTTTATATCGATCCGAAGATCAATAAACTTATACGCCGATATTATTAATTTAATTTCATAGTTGCTCGGGGGCAATTGCAACTTTCAGTATCATCTCGAACCATGCTTTGTAATCGCTTGCAAGTAAATGATATGTAAATCAATAAGTCATACAATAGTGGTGTATGTTAGAGGTAGTTTTTTTCTTACTTGTAAATAATTCCAAAAGACTTGACATTTTTGCTATTGATGTTATCGCATTTCCTGTTCTTTTGTAACGCTCAACGCTTGACACTCTACTTGTTGACTGGTTCTATTTATTTTCATCCTTATATACTATTAAGATTCAAGCACGCTGTCCTGGGCACACAGCTCAACTTATTGTGCTGTCTGTCCAGAACAGAGGTTAGTGTTAGTAAGAGAGACGAAACCCGCTGCCGCCACACTAATACTGATACAGCAAGGGATCTTTTATATGCACTATCCTGAAACTCGGTTGGTTGGCTGTATTAATGTTCGTGCTTATATCCAATTAAGGTTTAAGCACGCTGTCCTGGGCACACAACTCAGGTTCCTGTGCAGTCTGTCCAGGATAAAGGTTAGTGTTAGTAGGAGACACAAAACCCGCTGCTTTTCGATAAACAGCAAGGGATCTTTTATGTGCACTATCCCACAGACAGAATATTACATACCACGGCCTTTGTTAAACCAGTTGTGAACCACTTGTCGGTGTAAGTGGTATACACCTACCCACTGAACCTTGCGGAGCACTCACTCTGAGTTGGAGCTAATACTGAGATTAAAAATCCCATGCCTCGACAGAGATTTGATCTCAGTACCTATCAGCCTCGAGTCCGATATTTCTTTTTAAATCTAGACTACTCTCAACATTTCAGAGTGGTGGGTATCTCTATGGACGAGATCGTATAATTAATAATCCTTTTGTATATTGTTTTCATTTCTTTCCCCTGCCAAGCAGTGTTCCGCAATTTATATATGTTGTGTTCAGCAATAAAACTGTAAAAAATGTTGCATTGTAAACTATGTTTGAATCAACGTGCTCTTTCCGAAATGACTTTTTATTTTAACTTTACCGATATTGACAACTTGTATGAGAAATAGATTTTAACGTACATGTAACATAAGCTATTAATAATGATATATAATCGTATAATAATAATAATAATAATAATAAAATCCACCATTTTGTTCTTTATAATTCTTGTGTCTGTATTTATCTGAAATATTTATTGCAAAATCTATTAGCGATTACGATGATTGTGATATCATGCACGACACCTTAATCGAACAATTTCGTTTTATGTGTCTATCAATACATATCAATACAGTCATAATTATAATTTTAGCATATCAGTTATCATATTAGGTAGGTCCGGGTGGGGGTGATTCGGTTCCTATACATTTTTAACAGACACTTTATACGTCTTTAATTGCAATTAGTCTTTAAAAAATCGCACATCCTTCTTCAAATTCCTAACTATTAAGGACGACTTTTCATGAGTAAAACAAAAGTAAAGTTTGTTTTATTTAACGACACCTCTAGAGCATATTGATTTTTATCTTGTCGTCGACTGTTAGACGTCAATCATATGGTCATTCTGACATATTCCTTTTCATGAACAATTTCATGCTTATTACTATGTTTATTTTCTTTATTGTTACATATTTGTTAATTTTGATTATAGTCACTTAGGCTGTCTGTAAAATAAATACTAGTATACTCAAAAAAGAAAGTATTTTTGTTTCTTGAGGTGGTCATAGTAATCGTCCATTGGCAGCAAAAACGTGCGCGACTTGTGATAATAATGCACGTACACACCTCCTCCTAAATGGTTTGGTTATCTAACTCCAGAATTTCTGCCATGAATGTCGTTTAGTTTATGAAATAAATTACAATTGATTACATGCATACTTTCTTTTTTGGTTGAGTATATATTGAATTAAACTGATGTTGTGGTGCACAAATCCTTTTTCGTTATTTATTAATATTTCATTTGTTGTACGACCCAACCTTTTCGCGGGAAATGTATAATATGATTCCGTGTTAATTTGTTCCAGTGTTTTGAATAATGACGTAATACATGCAAGTACGTAATACGAATTATCAAAATGGCTGTTGAAACTCGGTTAGTTTCATTAGCTGTTATGAATAAACAGTCACTTACCTTATATAGGTTATATTAGACAGAATCCTGAGAATGTTACGAAACATACATAATAGCCTTTATTTTTATATTTTTCTTTTATTACAAGGTCATACGAATTTGTTTGATCATATGCAATAAAGGTTGATACAGTAATCTGGCAATTACATAATATCAGTGTTAACAGCTTCGTACCAGATAAACTCCTTTGAAGGAAAAAAAAACAATATCAAAATTTAATATGAATACTAATGCTAATCAAGTGGGATATGCTCGTTTAACTGACTGTTAAGCATTCAGATGATGTAAACAGAGCAATAACATAAGATAGTGTCTTTGAAGTTAACGTAATAACCAATAATGTAATCTAAATGTTAGTGCTTTTAGAAAATAGGATATAATAATAAATTATATTCGTCTTTAACTGTTAATTAATCAGGAGACTGTTAACAGGTAGACCTTAAAATATAAACTTTTGTCGATGAAGTTAATGAAAAAAAAAAAAAATAATAAAATCAAAATTTTAGCTCTAAAACAAAAATCGGGTATGCTTTTTTAATTGTTATTGATGTTGCAACACAAATAGAAATAGATTTACAAGATGGTGCCTTTGAAGTTAACTGAAAATAATACTATAATCTGAATGTTAGTGATTAAATAAATCGGTTATGTTTCTTTAAATGTCAAGGACCAAAAAAGGATAAAGTGTTGGCGTAGCCAGGATTTTATATTGGGGAAGCCCTTTTTTAGTGTCCACGGCATTTTCCACGAGAATTTTAGCGTAAAGTATACTTTATTTTTAATAAGAAAAAATAGACTTTGAAACAAAAAATTAGTACGCGGCAAAAAAAGTGCCGTGGTGAATGAAAAACTCCGCGGCATTTCAGGGGATGAAAATGATAGCAAGAAAGGTAAATATAAAATATGGTAAGGGCGAAAAATGTGATTTGAGTTCATGTGTCTCTCCGCCACCCCCCAACACACCCCACCCCTCCCCACCCACCACCTAACTATAAATGAGGAAACAAAGCACAAATATAAGACTATGTTTGAAGTGAACCTTTATATGAAGTTAAAATAAAATACGTCTGAGAATGACGAACTAATACCATGTACCGGTGTTGAATGAATGTGGTATGATTTATAGATATTTTAAATACTCAGTTATGTCTGTAAGTATAGTCTATGAGTAATACAGTTTGGCCGTGTTCCACATTTCAAGGAAATCGTCTTAGAGAAAGCTTAAAATATTATAGAGAAAGATTCTTATGCTAGCTAAGTAGGTTTACACAGCGTCGTTAACGTTGATGGGTGCGGAAATGGGGTACAGACAGTACTAATCTAGACACATCAACCATCTTGGAGAAAAGCAATTTGAAATTTACGTCAGCGTCTGTCTTCTATAGTAGTTGAGAAAACAAACTGACACATTGTACAGACACTATAACAACGTGAACGTTGGGTGTGGGCGGATAATGAGTTGTAGTATAATTAGTAACACATCATTTAATGAATTATAAAGGATATGTTTTATGACTTTTAGAATTTGCTTCAAAACTTAGTTTTAAATGTTTTTCTCAATATTAATGTCCAAGTCTTTCTTCTTTCTTTTTTTTCTTTTATATTTCTATTTTTTCCTCAGCTAAACCATTTTGAACAGGGTAGTAAATATTGTTTTGATTTTACTAAAAAAATATTTCGGATTTGCTTTCATTATTCTTCAAATAAGAAATTGGCTTTTAATGAATAAATTCAATATCAGTACCAAAAATAATGAATGAAAATAGTGTTACATTTCTTTTCCATATTGATAAATTACTATGCTTGGTTTATGCATTTTGTAGGTCGTGGGTGCTGGCGAGCGATTTGGCTAGTTTACTACATATTACCATTGGTTTATCACTAAGCACAATCACAAAGCTAGCTAGTACCATCATGCTGCTGAACTCGGTCATTGTATCATAGATAGTTGTTATATATCGGGTCTCTCTCAGATGAACGAACATTCTGGACATCTCGCATTTGTGGGTCAGATGGCTTTGTAGGTGATCATAAAGTCTATTTCATGGAGTAAAAATATGTGGAGTTTTCAAACACCATAAGCTGCCTTATTTCTAAGCTTGCTGGTCAGAATTGACAAGGGCGAAAATCGCTTCCTGGAAGTGGTGAGACGGAGCCTACCTCTTGTCCAAAATGTGGAAAGAGTGTGTGTGTCTCACCTATACCCCAAGAATTGACGCCATTATAGATCCCCTGAGTACTTCGGTATATTTGTGGTAAGAGCAATACTAGTGAAGATTATTACTTAGGTATTATAATTTAAATTGTTTGAAGCTAACTATTTAAGAGTCTGCTAGTTATTTGGTTCTGAACTACGTACACCCAATGCATGTACTTCGGTTAGGTTTTAATCAGATACTGTTTAATCGTTCTAAAAACACATTTTTACTGATAAGTTTGGGATTTTTTAATAAGTTACAACAGCTGAACAAACGCATATATAATACATGAGATAACACAATCTAAAAGTGCATGTTTACGTAATTGTAAATCGTAAAGTTCTTGGTTGTGTTAGTGATGATGTCTATTTGCACACTTATCGTCTGCAGACACATTTTATGATGAGTGTACCCAGTTGGCAATATGCCAGTTTTATTGAGTGCCTATCAAGGTAAATTAAAACGTTCAAATTTAAAGAAAGAAATATTTGCTTAACAACGCTTCTACAGCGACTGATCATGGGGGGAGGGAAGTGGCGGACGATTTAAATTAATTTTTAATAATTATTATTTTTTATTTTTTTTTTTATATTAAAGAATCCGATGATTTTTAACCCTGTACCCCCACCCATCCCCTCCAAATGGATTTTCTGGATTCAGTACTGTTCTGCAAAGTTGTTTAGGTGATTACAATCTATTGGCAAGGTATGATCTATAGTTAAACATATGTTTTTTTGAAATAGCAATATATATGTGTAGCGTTTTTATTGTACAGATATCTGTACATGGTGACATGTTGAATACCACAAATTAATGACATAGCAAGTACATGACATCCAGGGCCTGATTTATATGGGGCAAAGGGGGTATTTTCCGGGTCCCATGCCTAATGGGCCCCAGACTAAGAACTTCCTTTATTAAAAAATGTAATAATTATAAAATTAGTTCTATTCATTCATTTTTGTTCATTTTTTTTTATTTGTCATGTAATTTAATTTCTATGTTAAGGGGCCCCCGAACCTTAAGTGACCCGGACCCCCAAGTTCTAAATCCAGTCCTAATGGCACCTCCAACCGCCCTAAACCCATCCCACACATACTCTACCACGGCTCAGTTAATATCAGAATCGGATTTGTTTGCAATCTTTATAAGAGGAAAACGTTTGTGAATGACTTGGCTAATTGGCGCAGTCGATAAGCTATCGGATTTATGGCTGGTAAGTTCTGGGATCATATCTCAGTCGCGGCATAGGATGTTTAATCTCAGTATCGGCTCCAACCAAGAGGGCTCCGCAAGGCCCAATGGGTAGCTGTACGCCTTCGGCATTGACCAGTACTCTATAACTCGTTTATCAAAGCCCGTAGTATGTACTTTCCTATTTGTGGGAAACCGCATATAAAAAATCTCTTGCTGCTAATCAATAGCCGGTTTTCTCTAAAGAGTATGAGTCACAAGCAAACTTATCTGTATAAAAAAAAAATATGGACAGCATTACGACACGATGTTGATTGCGTGTGTAATTCACATGGAAAGTACAAAACTGCTTGACCTGTTTACACCAATAACTAGTGATAGATTCAGGTGCTTTTTAATCAGATTGAAGATGTCAACATACTGATTAAGTACGCTTGTTGGAACATTAATTATGTATGTAACGTTGTTGCCTCGTTATAACATGGTTACCGGGTTATTATTACGAAATTATCGTTTTTTGAAGTGGTCTTGACACTGAATTTCCGCCTTAAGGATTATCAGCGAATTAATGCGGTAACTTTTCCCATTACAATTAATTTAAAATCAATTACTGTCTAATCAAAATGAAATATGGTGTTAGTTTCTAGTGTTCATTGTTTAAAATTACCTTTAGTGTCAATACTTTTACTAGGCACACACGTTTTCGTCAAATGACTTTTAAGTATCTGAAAGTATAAATTATCTTTATTTTTTCATTGATTCTAAGTTATAACGAATATAATAAGTAGTAGTATACTCAACCAAAAAAAAGTATGCATGTAATCAATAGTAATTTATTTCATAAACAAGACGACATTTATAGCAAAAATTCTGGAATTAGATAACCACACCATTTAGGAGGAGGCGTGTGTGTTCAGTAATATCACAAGTTGCGCACGTGTTTATGTATAGATTATGGTGAAAATATCTAAATTTAAAAAATCAATTAAAATATTCAAAATTTCAATATACATACTTTCTTTCTAAGGAAATCATATGGTATGATTAGAACATATTTAACAGAAGGAGTGATATAGTCCACGAAAAGTATAAAATAAAGTTTGTTCTATTTTAACGACGCCTCAAGAGCACATTGATTTTTATCTTGTCAGCGGCTATTGGACATCAAATATATGGTCATTCTAACATATGTATTTAGAGGAAACACGCTGCCGCCACATAGGCTACTCTTTCCGATAAGCAGCAAGGCGTTTTTCATATGCACCGTCCCTCAGACAGGTCAGCACATTCCATGGCCTTTGATGAACCAGTAATGGAACGGAAAATAGCCCAATCTGCAAATCGATTCACTGACAAGGATCGATCCGACGACCGATCGCTTCACAGTCGGACACGCTACCGTTTAAGCTACATCCCGCTCTCCACGAAAAAGAACAAATAGCTAGTAGACGATCGCTAATGTTTAGCTCTAACGAACCATTGAAATCCCTATAGGTATCGCCCGCGAGTGCTAGCTTGTTGTGAATGTTAGTTTGATCTTGTTGTAGTTTGGAGTTTGCTTCTCCTAGACATTTGTCTTTCAAGGCTCGCGTCTTCTGTCTGTCCTGGCCATATTTGTCTAATCTCTACCCTTTAGCCAGTTCAGCTTGGGTGACCCTAACAGGAGCTGTGGCTCTAGCTGGCTTAGCTCTCCGGTTCATTGAGACATGCAAGTTTCCTCACCACGTCAAGGAATGGACCATGAGGTAGAAGTTTGGTCTGTTTTAACGATAAATATATTTATATAATGAGCTGGAGCTACCAAGGGTCAAGGAGAAAGGTTAGCTACGATTCAGTATATATGTTCAGACTGGCAAATTTAGTACGACGTGATATAAACGCCTACAATTCAAGAGTCCATGAAAGACAACCATGCCTGAGGGAATCTGAACTCAGTGGAAACAGGCCAACTACAGACCCGTAGAACGGATTTACAAAGGAGGGCGGGAATACGGGGGTGGGGGCTCATTTTTCAAAGTGGGTGAAGGATAATTATTGTGGGTGTATAAAATAAAAGGTGTAATGCGAAACCGCGAATCTTTACTCGAAATAGAAATTGGCGAAAAAAATGAAATGGGTTGAGTTCTCTAGACCCCGGTCTGAACTAAAGATGCAAATAGTCGTGAATCGAAACCTTTCTCCAAAATATGCATAGCAAATAACGCGAATGCCAAATGTCTTCAGTTACTTTTATTAAATATAGCTGTTAAATGCACTGGAAATCCATCATTTGTAATACAATTATTGTGTTTTGTGATTAACTATTTATAAACTTCAGATCAAACTTCAGAAATGTTTGTATAGCATACCACACTGATCTCACAAAGCCGACCCCACGTTCATTGGTGCACGTACCAAAAAAACAACAACACTATTACGTTAAAAGCTTAAATGGTAAAAATGTGCATAGATGGAAATAATGTAGTTCAGAGTTATTATATATGTGGGAGACTGGTAGTGATGAGAAACCGTAAGTTGTCAGAATGAACATTATAACAATGGTGTTCAGTATAATGAACAGTATTCCTTATTTTTATTGTACAACTCAAAAGAAGTAAAGGGTCAAAAATATTTTTGCATATAAATATAAGCTAACGAACTAAATTTAAAGTGATGATGAAATTAAAATGCTAATCCCTTTTATAGCTAAATGATATTCATACAAAACACGTGCAAATGGTGCCTGAGGTGTCAAAATGGGTGTTTGAAACATGTTGTCATTTTAATGTGACTACGTTTTTGCTTACAATCTATGAAAAGGAAATCTGGGTTAACTTTAAAACTTTCTAAAGATAAGTGCAATGATTACATGTCCCATAACATGATGTATGTAGTCCAAATGACAAGACAAAGGGGAATATTCTAACCCTATCTAGCTTAAAAAGACATATTTACAAAAACGATAAAAAAAATTCCTTTGACCCTTAAATTCTTTTGAATACACAGCAAAAATAGCCACATATGAAAGTAATTTTTTCTGTGTAGTATGTAACTCTGGCATTGGCATAGCCGTGGTTGTTATTCTATTGTAGATGCATTTGATGACCGTACACGCATGGTACTCACCTCGCAGAAAATGCCCTAGATTTCTACCAAGGAAAATTGACAGAGAAAGACCCACACGCCAGTGAATAGAGGATGCGGAAACTGTCCACGCATGTCCGTTTTCAGTCAGGACATTTTTTTTTCTTAGCTTAGCGGACACGTATCGGATTCGTATCAGATCAGTGTGCCAATGAATCGCGCTTTATATAAAACCAAATTCCGATCAAGGCAAGTTAGGAGTTATATGCTGTATAGTATGATTCATTCAATAATTAGTCTAGACAAGATTTTCATCTAGCACTAAAGACAGGGAACAAAGATTGAACTTGCAACCGTTTTTGGATCAATCTTCCAGTCTGTAGATGTCTTCTGTCAAGTTTTTTTTTAATAATTCACACAACACCCGTGCATTCATAGATAACCTAGCGAACTCTTTGCGGGAAACCGTAGTCTTCGTTCTATTGGAAACAACATAATCTTTCTTTCCTCAAGTTTCAGCCACAGAAATGATTTTTTAATCCAATGACGTCATCCGACATCCTGACAGTTTTCGTAAGTTCATAACTGTTTGTTAACATTTTACACCTGGTTACATCCACTGCAGGTTAGAATACAGGTGAATAACAGGTGATGTTTGTTTTTTAAAGGCTCAAGACAACCAGGCCGTTCATTTCATACTGACTTCAGGGCCGGCGCTGCCGTTTAATAATGGGGGGGGGGAGACTGAGTAGGGACCCCATCAGTCATTTGAAGGGCGCCGTTAAGGTACTCAATAAGTGTAACACATGCAAATCCTTAAAAACTACAGGACGTATTAAATAAATAACATAAGTTACATGATACATGGAACAAATACATCAAATAAATCATAGGAAACAAAAATAGTATTGTCGCAAAAAGAGGGTGACGCATATTATTGGGGGGACAAATACTCCTTGGCCCCCGCCGGTCTGAACTTTTGCAGCTCATAGGTAATGTTCATGAATGTAGACCATTTACAGTTACGTTAATCGTTATTAAAGTGCTCGACTTTCTTAAGAAATTAGCTCCAGTTCGAAATGACTACAAAATGGGTCACGATATTTGTAATCCAGAGTATTGTACTACAACGTAGAGTACTGGCATCTTTAGAGTACGCGTCTGTAAAACTGGGTTTTTAAAATGTATTTAGCATTTGATGCTTTCACACGTGCAGCCTGTATTTTATATTATGAAGTGAGACATACACTTTTTATATTATATAAATTGGGGTAATATATTTTTATGATTGTAAGCGAAAATTACAAAACAAACTATATAGCCATGAGAGGGCTGTCCAAACGCTAGTAGATGATATATAAAATTCCAAATCTAAATATCATCACTATAATCATGATTAAAACAGTACAAGGCTCAATCCAACTGAAACAAAAAGTAAAGTTTGTTTTATTTAACGATGCCTCTAAAGCACATTGATTTTTATTTTATCATCGGCTATTGGACGTCAATCATATGGTCATTCTGACATATGTTTTTAGAGGAAACCAGCTGCCGCCCCATAGACAACTCTTTCCGAAAAGCAGCAAGGTGTCTTTTATATGCACCGTCCCATAGACAGGACAGTACATACCACGGCCTTTGATGAACCAGTTATGGACCACTGGTTGAAACGGAAAATAGCCTATACTGCTAATGGGTCTACTGAGAAGGATCAATCCGACGACCTACCGGTTCACAGGCGGACACTCTACCGTTTGAGCTACGTGCCACCCCTGTCAGTCCAACTGAAGGATAGCAAAATAATTTTAAAGAGGCAGCTTTTTTTTACACAGTTGACTAATAATCAAAATTCTAACTTGACAACTTTATAGTGTGACTGAACAAACTTTATTGTAATCAACAATTGTACCTTATTATTATTAATATTTGTTACTTTTTCGAAAATAAAAGTGTTTTTAATTTTGGTGTAAAATAATATTTAGAAGTAGGGAAAAAATAGAAGTATCCACTCACTGTATGTAGTAAAAAAAACATTATTATTATTATTTTTTTAAATGAATAAACAAAGAAACAAATAATAAATAAATGCGTTATTTTAACTATCATTAAGGCTCTAATAGCCGAAAATACATTGCAATATATATAGTCGTGTTCAAATATTAAATATTAACCACCAAATATTTTGCTAAGTTTAACTCCAATTCCTATTGTATCTTTTTTTACATACGTTTGAAAACGAAACTAAACCCTGATAAATGTTATATATACTCATCTACATCCCATCATCTAACATCTCCTATGTATAGTTATTTTATTTTTAAATAATACCCTATACCATGGATTTTGTTTGTGCTCCAGACAAACTTATTTACATAGCTGTTCCGAGTCATTATTGCTTGTTTAAAAAAACTCTGTACTGGTGGCAGGGATGTAATAATGATACAAGCTATAGTGACACGACAGAGAAACTGTATTGTCGTTTTTATGCAAATAGGTTTCTTTCTTTTTTGAAGTCAAATACACTGAATGTAAAATAGTAATGAAGGCTAGTTCTAATTTTACAACAACTCTATATTTTAAGTTCCTTTTTTCATATACATACATATAAGCATATTATATTTTACAAAATACAAAATGTAAACAAAACTACATCTACAGTCAATAACGTCGCTGGGTGCTTAGAATAAAATATTTTATCACATAGTTATTATTTATATACAATATGCATATACGTTACACCTGATTTCTATCTCTAATACACCGTGTGTAATAATATATAATGCATTGCGGTCACGCATGTTTTCATATAGCATAGACATTACGTCATGCCAAACACGTGTAAAACGTGTACAGAACTTTATTACAGTCAGGCCGTTCTGCAACTACAATACGTAGAACACAACATTATATACAGTATTTCAAACTGGTTTTTCCTGTTATTCCTTTGTATAATAGATATTAAGAAATATAATAGGCGTGGCTATGGTTTGAACCATGGTTACGACAGTGACGTGAAGTTTTGTTATGCCCGTAGCCAACTCCTTGATTGAATGCCCTCAATACTCAAGTATAGGGCCAAATTTTAATTTCACTCTTTGATTGGATGCTCTGAAATGGGTGCCCGGAGCCACTTCTCCCCGACCCCCCTCCCCCCCCCCGAACCCCACGCAACTCTTTCTGCACGCTACTGGGTTACGGTAACTGGAGTAAGGCAAAATCTAAATTTAATTTACTAAAAATAGTATGACCACACTTGTTTTGTGTTTTTTCTTGGTATTTTTTTTATGAATCCAACGACGTTCACTGTAGCTGAAATCGAATAAAATTATAATTCCATGTTTGTTGTTTTTATCAAAATTTTCCCACTGGTCATGTTTAAACCAATGACATGCAGGAGCTAATAAAAAATTTAAAACATAGTCTGAAGAATTTTAATATTTAAAGATATATGTACCCAAAAGCCTTTTTACTTTTTCAGATATTGGTTCTAAGTCAATCAAGTTCACCACATGCAGGTGATGTCTGGAAATGGAATCTGTCTAAGATCTTCTGCAAGTCAAATTCATTGTAATAAATATAATTTTTCACTTTTATTCCAAAATGTCAAGTTTGTGTTATTTAAATACGCCTCTAGAGCACATTGATTTTTATCTTATTATCGGCTATTGGACGTCAAACCAGTGGCGTAGCTTCAGTTAAGGCAATGAGGTAACTCCCTCACTAGACTTTTTTGCAGAAAATGTGATTATTATTATAAAACTTAATTAAAATACGAGAAATAACTAGCATCGCCTCACTAGAAAAAAGACCCAAGCTACGCCAATGCAAACATATGGTCATTCTGACATATTTTATTTTAGAGGAAACCCGCTGCCACCATATAGGTTACTCTTTCCGATAAACAGCAAGGTTTTTTTTGTATGCACTGTCCCATGACAGGACAGCATATACCACGGCCTTTGGTGTACCAGTTGTGGACGACTTGTTGGAAAGGAAAATAGCCCAAACTGCAGAATTAATGGGTCTACTGAGAAGGATCGATCCGATGACCGACCGCATCACAAGCGGACACGCTACTGCTTGAACTACATCTCGCACCTAAAATAATAAATAATAATTTTGAAATACCTAACTGTTTGGCCTAAAAGAAGATACATGTTGAAACTTAAATCGTTATGATTTAATACATCCACAAGTAATAAAATCAAAAGTGTTTCTCAGTTTTCTTTGATATAAGCGAAATATCACACTAACCCATTGTTAGCGTATCCATGGTTTGAATAACATGGCCATGGTAATACTGAATATAGAAGTGTAACAACACTATGTGTAATTACGTAATGTTGCGAGTCACTAATGTAACACATACTTATTATAGGTATGTGATACAAAATGGATGACATCACGGGTGTAACTTAATATTGTGTGTAGCTTAACAACACGTGCACTTGATGGAACATAATGTGGGTAGTGCTGCTTGGTAATACACGTAGACCACATACAATTAAGACATGGAGTAATGCAATGTGTTAAATATACACGTTAATCACCACTTATATAACAATAAATACATACATATTTCTATACCAGCTGTTTAACATGATATTTGAGAAAACTCTTCCTACTAGTAATCCAGTATATTTATCATTAACCTAGAACAAATTGCAATATAATGTTTTTTTTTATAATTGCTTCTGGTTGAGGGGTATGGGAGGCGGAGGGGATCACTCTGAATATCCATACCAAAATAGGTCAAAATCTGGCCAACGGAAGTACACTAATTTGCATAAATTCAACATGGCTGCCAACAAGTTCTCTGAGGGCCATTATCTCATAAACGGTCCATCCTAGACCCCATAAATGTATTATTGGCAGATAGGAAAGTGACACCATGAAACAAAAATATGGCTTCAGAATATTTGTATGACGTCTCAGACACCAGATATGACGTCATTGGCATATTTCAATTGGACTATAGTTGTCTAAACCATACGATAAAGATATTCATGTAAAACTTCGTCTTAAAATATTAATATTCATAACATTTAAAACTTTGTTGTGACGTTTTCGTGAATCATTGTTCAAACTATGGTTACGGCAGTGATATGGAGAAGTTTAGTTACGCCCGGAGCCAACTCCTTGGTTGTATGCCCAAAAAGACTCAAGTATAGAGCCTTATTTTAATTTCACTCTTTAATTGGAAACCCTTTCGTCTAGTAATTTTACCTTAAATATTGTAGTTCAAATTACAGATAACTAAAGTATTAGTTTTATACCTTTAATTAATGCCACTGAAAACATAGGTGGTTTTTAACTGTTGCATAGATATTAAAAGAATTAACAAAAACATATCTATTGAAAACTTCGTTGTACGAAAAATGGTAAGCGAATCTTAATACTGTTAGTGCAACCAACAACAAATTGTGAAATATATGACAATTAATTAATCTAATTGATCTTAAATTGTAATATAATACCCTTTTCCACTGATTCAACCATATAACTTTTAAAGAAATATGGTAATTAAATTTGACATTCAATGTCAAACATTAATATTTGTCCGTTACCAAATCAGATATACTGTTCTGTCTGCCTCTCTCTCTCTCTCTCTCTCTCTCTCTCTCTCTCTCTCTCTCTCTCTCTCTCGTTCTCTCTCTCTCTCTCCGTCCCTCCCTCGCTCTCACACTCGTTCTCTCCCTCGCTCTCAAACTTGTTCCCTCCCTCGCTCTCACTCCCTCCCTCCTTCACTCTCACTCGCTCGTTCCCTCCCTCCCTCGATCTCACTCTCTCCCTACCTCGCACTGACTCTCTCCCTCCCTCGCTTTCACACTCGTTCCCTCCGTCGCTCTCGCTCTCTTCCTCCCTCGATCTCACATTCTCCCTCACTCGCTCTCACTCTCTCCCTCGCTTTCTGTCTCTGTCTCTCTCTCTCTCTGTCGTTCTCTATCTCTCTCCCTCCCTCTCTCTCTCTCTCTCTCTCTCTCTCTGTCATTCTCTCTCTGTCATTCTCTCTCTGTCATTCTCTCTCTCTCTTCCTCCCTCCCTCGCTCTCCCCTCCTCTCTCTCTCTCTCTCTCTTTCTCTCACATCCTCCCTCCCTCCCTCTCTCCCTCCATCTTCCTCACCCTCTCTCTGTCAATCTCTCTCATTCTCTTTCATATTTTCTCTCTCTCTCAATCTCTCTCTCTCTCTCTATCATTTTCTCTATATCTCTCTAAATGTAGTGTATACTATATAAAGAAAGGATTGCCAGTTTAACGATATCTCAGCACATTGTTTATTCAGCAGCTATTAGGTATCACACATGGCGTTTTGCGTCTCATAGTCTTTTAGAGGAAACCCGGTGCAAGCACGGCCGGCGCAGCGGGGAGGGGGAGGGCAATAATCTATCGCGCCCTTTTTTTGTGACAATATCTACATTTATTACGTTGAAGGCGCCTTCAAATGACGGCCTTATTCAGCCCCCCCCCTCCTCACCCATCCCCCAATATTTAAACGGCTGCGACGGTACTGGCAAGTGCGTATATCTAACTATTGATCCTAGCGAAGGTAAAACTTTGGTGTCGTTGTAAAGATTAATAATTCCATGCCTCGACTGAAATTTGATCTCAGTGCGTACCTACCAGCCATAAGTCAAAATATTATAATAGACTAGACCATATTTAAAAAAGGGCTTATTTAAAGAAGCCCGTAA
The DNA here is from genome assembly GCA_032355785.1 of Symmetromphalus regularis. Classification (NCBI taxonomy): domain Eukaryota; kingdom Metazoa; phylum Mollusca; class Gastropoda; order Neomphalida; family Neomphalidae; genus Symmetromphalus; species Symmetromphalus regularis. The sequence continues at coordinate 1,897 of JAULBS010073686.1, read as the reverse complement.
CCAGGGGAGGTTCGTAGGGTTCGGACGAACCCCCATTTTTCTAAAGTGCCCTTTCAAACTAGGCTAATTGCCTGGTTTCTATATATTTATCGGCCTATGAAATCAATTAAATAAAGTTGTAACTGTCAAAAATACTGGGGCTTCAAGGGGGCTTCGCCTTTTAACCCCCACCAGAGGCTTTGACCCTGGACTCCGCCCCATACCAATACATAAAAGAACACCTCTTCAAAAATCCTGTTACGGGTGGTTGGGACATTTTTGAGTAAAAGTCGGTTAGTTTTTGTCCCTCAAAATCGCAAACCAAAATGGCCGCCTAAAATCGCTAGTTTTTCTGATTAAAAATATTGCCAAATTATGTCCAAATTAGTCCATCTATCACGAAATTTGTACTCTAGGATGAACAAATTTAATAAAAAGACATTTTAAAAACAAAATGGCCCCATGTGGCTGAAAAAAATCAAGATGGCTGCCACAATCTATATAATTAAGACAACCCGTGGGCAAGATAGGATCCACGTGTACCTCCATTCGATAACTCTACTACATTATGTCTTAGCAAGCCCTAAGATGTCCTAAACATGAAATCAACTAATAACCGTAAACAAAATTGGAATCTACTACCCATAGTTCACCAATATTGGAAGGTACGTTACGTTACGTTTTCGAAGATGTCATGCAAACATCTATATGCTCACTATTCTCTTCAACATGACGCCAACAAATGGTTTAAGGTCAAGTATTATATACCAAATAAAAGCTTATGATCTGTTGGTTATCATAGTATATAGTAATGAACTATTAGTGCAATTACTCAATGACTAAACCATCATTTAAAAACCACACCCAATTTCTTATTTCGGCATCCCATAAAATTTCCCAATTTATATATTTTCTTTTTGACAAAACCTAATCAACTGTAAGTGATACATTTACTAGCTCCTTTCATTTGACACCAACGTTAGCCACATAGCATTAAAACATAACGAGATATCATATTTTAAACATTACCATGTATATCAAATATTGCTATTGAGATGCGTATTACCGACATAGTCTGTTGGCCAAGGGGAGTCTCTGTGCACACTCACACCATAATCCTTCATGAATGGTACAATTTTGTTATTTTTGGGGGGAGGGGGGAGGTGTGTGGGCTGGGGGCAGGAGAATAGGGATACACCAATGGATATACATGTATATGCCAATAATGTCATGATTTTGGTCAATTATAAGATTAAGATTTATTAATTGACTTTTTCTTAATTAATCTATACCACAAATGGTATACATAAATAGAATGCTTGTTCAGTCCTCTTGAATGCCCAGACACCACCATGAATAACAGGCCCGTACGCAGGATTTTCTTTAGGGTGGTGCATTTGTGAGGGCCGAAATTTTATGTTCGTTTTCGACGTTATTGTAGTAAATTAGCGTCAATCCTAATTTGCATTTACGGACATCGACAGATTTAGGAGGGGGGGGGGTGTGCGTGCGCACCTGTCGCACCCCCCCACCCCCGTCTCTGCGTACGGGCCTGAATAAGTCTCAAGTGCATCTCATCTGCCATGCTTGTGAAGACGTACTACAAGATTAATGAATGAAAACTACTACACGGGGCGGGGCTTAAGTCATGACGTGGTCACTGTGACTGCACACGAGAATCTTTCGACTATTAAAAATGCGTGATGACATTAATATGATCGACATCTTAATAATTTTTACACAATGACTGCACACGAGAATCTTTCGACTATTAAAAATGTCCAAAAATATAAGTACAAAATATGTTTGTTCTTGCGTGTTACAAACATACCTCATATGGATTCTATTAACACAAAATGTAGAGAAAAGTGTACACGTTTTCATGGAAACATTGTTTTATAGTGTCAAAATGTCACGT
>JAULBS010073675.1:0-20859 GCA_032355785.1 Symmetromphalus regularis | reverse complement strand
TGACATCCAATAGCCGATGATAAGATAAAAATCAATGTGCTCTAGAGGTGTCGTTAAATAAAACAAACTTTACTTTACTCATTCACGTGGCACTAAAGTATTAAGGGCCATTCAACAGTCTTGTAATACTCATGAGTGGGGGGATGGGGGGTTATATGATGAAAACTATTAAGTTTGCATTAAAAATCCTAAAAGGGATTATAACCTGATTTAAAATTAAATAATTATTGAATTGCCTCTTAATTTTAAAATTTAGTTTTTCCTATTTTAATTTGGTATTATCTTTGGTGTATAATTTAATTCATATTTTAATTTTTTTTAAATTGTTGTTTTATTTGTAATTTTTTTATTTATTGTTTCTTCTTTTCTTACAGGCTGGTGAAACAATAAAACTTCTTGCTCGATTGGATTCAGTTTGGCTGATAGGAGAAACTAACACTCAAGAGGGCAAGTTTCCTGCCAGCTTGGTGACCACACCCCTGCCCCCAGAACTTCCTGACTATGAACCCCCAGCTGACCTTGTTCAAGAGCAAGAGGTAGCTTTCTGAATGTACACACTAATTAACCAGCCACACAGTTTCTCCATAATTTAACTGTGGTTTAATAGCACAAACAGAATTACTTTTAATCACCTACATAATAAATTCTGCAACTATGATTATTTATGAACAGTATTTTCCAAATATAAAGATTTTATTCATTGTCTATGAAGGAGTGGGATGTAGCTCAAACAGTTGCATGTCTGCCTTTGAAGTGGTCGGTCGTCGGATCAATCCTCAGTAAACTCATTTGTGGTTTGGGCTATTTTCCATTCCAACCAGTGATCCACAAGTAGTTCATCAAAGGCCATGATATGCTCTCCTGTCTGTGAGACAGTGCATATAAAAGACCCTTTGTTGTTTATTGGAAAGAGTAGCCTATGTGGCAGTAGCGGGTTTCCTCTAAAGAAATATGTCAGAATGACCATATGATTGACATCCAGTAGCCGATGATAGGGTAAAAATCAATGTGTTCTAGAGGCATCGTTAAATAAAACAAACTTTACTTTTTTTTCCATTGTTTATGAATTTTGTAAAACATAAGACTGCATTTTTTTTATATAACATAATGCCTAGTTATTGTTGTTCATGCAGTTTGAAAGGGAGCATCTGACCAAGGAACTGTCCACTCCAGATGGCCAGCCATTTGCCCTGGCTGTGCATGACTTCACTGGGGAGCATCTGTCCAAGGAACTGTCCACTCCAGATGGCCAGCCATTTGCCCTGGCTGTGCATGACTTCACTGGGGAGCAGGATGGGGATCTTTCGTTCAAGGAAGGGGACAGGATTGAGCTGCTTGAGAGAGCTGGACAAGACTGGTACAAAGGACGGCTTCATGGCAAAGAAGGAATCTTTCCAGCCACGTTTGTTGACATACAAATAGACATACCAGGTAATTTAGCTAATTATGAGGTAGAAAATGAAATTATCTGTTATCTTAGGTCGATATGCCATCATTGTGTCTCATGTTTAATATAACTATTCCTCGTGGCTTCATTTGTTTCACCAAATATCCACATATCAGAAAAAATAACCAATATCACAGATTTAAATTAGCAAATTATCTTTTTTAAAGAAATTTTATTTGACAAAATTGCTGCCAATTTTTCAGAAAATCACTTGAGTGTGTTGAGTATAGGTGAGGATAGTCAAGACTCATTTCTGTATTATTATAATTAAAAACAATACCATCATTATTTTTTAAAATATTACAATTGCACATTCCTTTCCTTGTAGAGTTATCTTCCCACCTTTTCATTACACAGTTCCAGATTACCCACAGATAATTGAGATTTTGTTACTCAAACATTTCTTTCCTTGTAGAGTTATCTTCCCACATTTTCATTATACAGTTCCAGATTACCCACAGTTAATTGAGATTTCATTACTCAAACATTTCTTTCCTTGTAGTTATCTTCCCACCCTTTCATTACACAGTTCCAGATTACCCACAGATAATTGAGATTTTATTACTCAAACATTTCTTTCCTTGTAGAGTTATCTTCCCACCCTTTCATTACACAGTTCCAGATTACCCAGATAATTGAGATTTCATTACTCAAACATTTCTTTCCTTGTAGAGTTATCTGCTCCTGATTCCCCCTCTGGGTACGCAGCTCCAGATCACCCATTAAGCGTGACAATTGAGGGAAAAGCTCTGTATGACTTTGAGGGTCAGGGCAATGAAGAGTTGACATTTAAGGTTGGTGCTAAATTATATATGGTTATTTATCAAATATTGGTAAAAGTCTAAACTCTTTATATTTTCATTCATTCAGCTAGAAACCTAATTTAAACAACTTTCTTCCATGTACTCAAACACCAATTCACATAATTTAAAAACTTGTATAAATTTGTTTGATGAAATTTGATTTGTGAATATATATTTTGTGTAATTATCTCACATTTAAACATGATTATCTTTACTGCTACATTTGGCATTGAAATTTTTTTTTTTCCAACTACACGTGCAAGGGGTGTTATGTGTTGGATTTGCTTTTTGGAAATTCACTAAATAATAATTGAGGCTGATGTGATTTGATTTTATTTTTAGACAGGAGATGTAATAGTCATGGGAGAACATGTTTCTGATGGGTCAGACTGGCAGTACGGAACATTGAATGGCAAGCAGGGAATGTTTCCAGCAAGTTTTGTTCAAATTCTATAGTGGATGGAGTGTGGGACGTTGGACAGGATATTTAAAAAAAAAAGTTTTTGTTTCAGTATAGGATAGTGGTAAGCTTTGAAAATGGCTGACTGTTGGATGCAGCAAGATTAAGAATTTTGGTTATCATTGGTGTAATTCTGGTTATCATCAGTGTAATTTTGGTTATCATCGGTGTAATTCTGGTTATCATCGGTGTAATTCTGGTCATAAGAATAAGGACAAGTCGACTGTAAACCAAATACACATACTGGTTTAAACTGTGACACATTTAGGCCCAGTTTCTCGTTGACGGTTCAGCCATGATCTACAGTTCAACCCATGTTTTTAACACATGTGGACAAAGTTTAAACTAAGAATCGAGGTTGAACTGTCGATAAGAAATCTGTCCTTAATTAGACAATTTAATGTGTTATAAATCAGTCTGGGACTATCATATTTATCTGGTTTAGGCTGATTTAAATTCTCTTTATTTAAACACAGTGACAATTTGCACTCAGTGTATATTTATGATCAAAGAGTGCTATTTTGTCTATTAATGTTCACTATATTATTATGTTCAACAAACATATTTTTTATTGCTCACTATACAATTATTTTGTTCATTATACAGTTGATTTATTTGCTATACAAACTTTTATACGTGCAATTAAGATAAATCGCAGTTTTGCTTTATTTTCAGTTTTGACACATTTGTGCCTTATATTTAATTTTGCCTTATTGTGTTTGCAGTTTTATATTTAATCATAATTAATCTTATAATAATGGTTGGGATAAGTTCAAATATGACATCATACTTTTAATTTATTGAGAACATCGAACTCTGGAGTGATTAATATATATTTATATATTTTTTTAATGATTGTGTAGTTCCAGTCAATGGTCCACAACTGGTCCATGAAAGGCAGTGATATATGATTTTTGTGTGAGAAAGTGGATATAAAAAGAGCCCTTGCTACTAACTGAAATTAGCCTATAATTATGTTGGCAGCTGGTTTTTTTCTGTAAACAAGTGTCACATATACATGGTTTAACACATAACAAACTCTTTTTAACTTATACACTGGTTAAACATTATTTTCCTATCTTTGATTTTTAAATATTAAGTATTTTGTAAGACGACATTCTGTTTATAAGTGTTACACGTGAAATACATAGGTATATATTATTATATGTACATAATTATATATTATTATATTATACATACATATATATACACATACATACATATATATACACATACACACATATATATACACATACATACATATATATATATATATATATATATAGTATCAGTTATCAATTTATTATCTAAATGCTTGTAGAAACTTATGCCAACAAATGCTATTTTAATTTATAAATTATTGAAATGAATATTGCCTTTATTCTCCATTTAGACTACATTGATCAGAAACTGTTAAAATAAGTTCATAACCATCCTCTCTTTCAGGCATTCTATCATTACCTTTTGTTATCTAATTCTAATTTTATGCTCCAATCTCATGTTTATTCATCCATTTAAATTTTAAATCCAAGAACATGAGCTACTCAGTTTGGTTATCTCCCCTGACAACAAATTACTGTAGATGCTGTGCAAAACCTACGTAGATTATGTTTGTTAATGATATTTAGACAGTTATAAATGTGTTTCATTTTTCATTTTATTTACACCCAAATTAATTAAAGGTAATAAAAACAGTAAATGTTTTGTTTTTCAGTTTTATATGATAATTTCTTTTATTACTCATATGGCTCAACATATCTTGGTACATAACAAAGTGTTACGTCCTAGTACTATGTCATACTGGGATGTAACACCTTGACGTCATATGTCATATTATTCCGCAAAGTTTGTTTCCAAAAAAGGAAAACAATTGGTTTCATTTTTGTTGTTGTTCGTTTTTTTCAAATTTAACTTAAAATTGATAATAATGGATAATAAATAGGATATTAAACTCGCTTCCATTTTGCATCATGTTTATGTCCCTCGTGAAATAATTTTAATTGTCACTCACTAAAGCTTGTGATAACTGAAAATTATTTCTCATAAAATTAAAAAATGTTTGCAATTAGTGTGACATAAATAATAGTTATAGGCATAAGATTAAATTGGGTTTTTTTTGCAATTAGTGTGACATAAATAATAGTTATAGACATAAAATTAAATAGTTTTTTGTTATATTTCAAAGAATGACTTGCACTTGTTTTCATCTCTGCACCTGTCAAGTAGTCAGACATAATGGATATGAGCATAAAGTGCACACTTTTTTCTTATAAGGTTTGTATCCCAATTTGTATTTAATTTCTTCTTTTATGTTATTATGTACAGTATGCTGTTGATATTCACGCAAGTGTTCAACATGACAGTGATATACTTATTCATGTTAAGTGCATTTTCATGCCTGGTTAGCATGTACATAAATTATTAAATACATATATATTGTAGTTTCATTTTGTATAGATGTATCATTATGCTTTTTTCATGGTCTTAAATATACATCTGTGCAAAAGTTAAGCATATCCTATATTTTTATTGTCATTCAGAGTTTTCCATCTCAGTAAATTATGGGTTATGTCGGTGATATTGAATGTCTGCAAGCAATAAAATATGCATAAAACAGAATTTATGAAACACACATGAGAAAGGTAAACTATCAGAATGAATTTGGTATTTTAACTGCCGAGAGAAGTGGTATGTAGCTCATTGGTAGAGTATTCAGCTGAAGTTCAGTGTATTGCTGGTTCAATCCTCCTCAGTGAACCTGTTTGGCCATTTCTCATTTCTTTCTTGTGTCTGTTAAAGGTTGTTATATGTTACCCTGTATAGGAACGTGCATAATATATGCATGAACCCAGAGTCAGTAGTAGAACATCGGACTCTCAAGCCGATGACAGTGGTTCAAAACCTGTTGGAGACTGGCTCACACTTGACTACATGTAAAAATAACCAAATGTTTGACATCCAATAGCCAATGATTAATAAATCATGCTTTAGTGGTCATTAAAAGAAATAATAATTTTTTAAAAATAGATTAATCCTTATGAATTTAAAAAGGAGCAGGTTTCTTCTTCAGAAATAATATGTTGACACCCAAAAGCTGCTGATTAAACTATATTCTGTGTTGTGTAGTATTTTTTGTTTTTACCAGTTTCCCTTAACTGAATAACACTAGAGTCCATTATGGCAGATATTCTCTGAATGGCATCATGGTGCTAATTTTTCACAGGTGTACATTCTTAATATCTGGTGCTTGTATACAGAACTGACAGATTTTTTAAAAGCATTTTATTGTTAACATTTATTGCTTATATTTTTGTACACTTATGTAATCTATATGCTGCAATATTAACTACATGTAAATAAGCATGTGTTCGCACCATATAATGGTATAGATGTGATATTTGAGTGAAACTTTGCCTATGTATTTCTTTCATAAACCAATACATTTTAAAATTTAAAAAAAAATCTTTTTAAGAACTATGTAAAATTTTAAAAACCTTTACCAATTAAAAATAATAGTAGTATTCAATTTATGAAATACCTTTAATGTTAATAAATAATTATTTTTAAAACAGTCTTTTTAATCCTAGTTCACTGATAAAATGGTTTTCTTATTGCTATCCATCGAAAGTTGTTTTACAGCCACTACGTATTCACAAGATTGAATTATGTCTGTGAGTGCAAAACATTTCTCCACAGATATTTTTGTTTCTAGGTTTGTATATAATTTATGGATTTATCAGTATCTGCATTTATAGCTAATTTTCAAATAAGCTTGTAAATTTTTGTTATATATATTAGCATAAATTATAAAAAATACCTATTTTTCTGTCTCATTCTCTTTGCTCTTTATTAATACTATATTTTTTTATTCACAAATGTTTCATGTGTAATATTAAATTATAATTTACAATGTTATTTAACTAAATAAAAAACATTCTGTATATAAAAGATTGCATGTAATTGAGAAATACAGAGGTTAAAAAGTGAAAAGCACACCAGTAGATAAGTAAAATTGTTAAATTATACACATAATCGTGTAAGTTTTACACTTATTTTGTTTTATATGTAGTTTATTTTAACATAATGAATAATTATGATGAGAAGTTCCTTATTATTCTGGGGATATTTTGATTGGAATAAACAAACTATGCAAGGTTTGGAAGTTTTGTTTTTAATTTATTATCCACCACAAAATGGGTCAGATGTCACCAGAGATCAACCAGTGTCAAAAGAGATGGGAGAGCAAAACTGTTGATTTTGAGATTCTTGTTTATGAGCTACATGTACTATTAACTACATCCACTTTTTCTATGTGTAGCAGTGATATTTTGTAAAATTTGACTTTGCAGTGTTTCTTATGCATTTGAAACACACAACCCTTGTAACGCTAAATACTGCCCGATTGTCAACTTGCAACCACGTTTTTCCACTCGATAGAGGGTATCCTAATTCAAATAACCATAACTCCATAACCAAATTAAATTAATAGAGTTTGAATCATTAGAAACAGCTCCTGTCCAACTTTCTGGTGATATAAACTTCTCAAAATGTACAAATGGTGCTATGTGACTATTTGCAAAACCTTAAGCAAAATATGTTACAAACTTGTATTGACATTTGTTTTCAACTGGGAAATGTTGGTAAAGTGACCTACAACTATAAATTTGGACACCAGACACATTAAAATATATGGAAAACCGTTTACTTTGTACAATATTTTGTCACAATTAGTGCCAACCAAAGTTGTCATGCTTTCAAACATGCCAGTGAGAAATTACATCAATGTTTACAGAAACTCCAGGTACCGTAACAAGTTCAAACAAAAAACCCTTGAATAAGTCACACTTGTAGTAACAATTATCTTTCATTTAGTATAAAATCCTTTTAGTTTTAAAAAAGCAAAATCTATTCAACTTCACTATAAGTATAAGTGTAGATGGATTTTATAATTTCACTTAAGGAATTATCTCACAAAAACAACAAAACACCAGTTTAATATGTGTAATATATGTCATTTTATGCAAAATATATAAATGTTACATTTAATTTAAACAGACAATGTGCTGTGCCGACCTGAGTGACCTCGTGTGGGGCTTGTGTTAAATATCTACACACAAACAGCTATACAACATACAGAAGCGGAATACCAGCAGCGGGGCTATTTACACAGGAGTCACTCTATGTACATAATATCATTAAGTCAAAACATTTGTGATTTTGTTGCTCATCAAAAACATTTCCTATTTGCAATTATATTGACAACAAAGCTTTGAAAATTGTATCTACAAGGTGTATTTAACAGGATAAATATTATACTATTTAACAATTACACGACTTTTTGTTGAAAAAGCTGCATTTGTTTAAGATGGTGAAATGTAAGTTGTGGAGTTTTTATTTCAGATCATTGCATGGATAAAAATGTCACATTTTAAGATAAAAATTAACAAGTGGATTTACAGAAATCCACTGTCGACAACAATGTAAACTAACATTAAAAAGAAATTTTAAAAACAGTTTATAATAACGTACATTTCTCAAGCACTTTGTGTGAAAAACTCAGACCATTTTAATAAAAAGTTAATTTTAAATTATTGTTGTCTAGTATACAAATTATAGGAGTTTATAAGAAGCAAAACACAAAAGTTCAAATAAGATGTGTAAGTTATAAGAAATATTCTTTCTGCTCCAGCATTTAGACATTTTAGTGTCTAAATACAAGAAATTAAAAAGACACTACCACCAGTATTTGTCCAAAGCAGATTTCTGTATGACAAGAATTTATGTTCAAGGGTCAATTTCAAATTAACAATGACACATGACAAGGACAACACAAACATGTTTCAATGTTTCTAAAAGCCAGGGAAATACATATTAATACAAAGTTAATTCAAAAGGCACATTGAGTAAATACACACAAAATAAACTAGACACCTAAAATAATTATCTAATGAAAATCACATTAATCCCAAACTAGTGTTTTAAACACTTTAATAATTTGTAACTTAAAGATATAGTTTAAAACTAAAAGGTATAAACACAAAAATGTGGACTGATTAAAATGAAATGCCCAAATAACAATACATAAACAATACTACATTATTGCTTTTGATATCGATTTCATATACAAGTGTGATAACCAGGGATAAAAAATTCATGAATTCATCAAATTATCATACAAACATATAAGGCAGTAGGTATAAGAAAAACTTTTGCAATTACATTTTGCATATTGAATAATTAATTTATATACCTCAGCCGAGATGAAATGAGCTTCAAGATCAAATGACTTTCATTTCAAAGATGGTTGAAGTTTGGCAGTAGAAATATGCTGCCATAATGAACAAGCATGTTCTGAACTCATCTCCTTTCTCAAAATTAATGCGTCTAAAAAATTACAAATTACTAGTCAGTTCAAACCAGTCCTAATTAATAAAGATTATTATTCAAAATTCATGTTTTTTCTTCCAGCAGACAAACTATTATAAATATTAAAAAATTTAATACCACATTTATAAAAAAAAGTTTCTTAAAAAAAGAAAGAAAAGTCAAATATATTTACCATGTCAAAGACACTGCATACTCTTTAGAAATAAAAAGTGCAAACTGTCCAAGTGGCATATCTTAACAGTGTACCAGAATCACAATAAATGAACCACTGACAGCATTTGATGTCTTTACTTCAATACATTATACATGTATACAAGTGGACCAGCAGAACTTAAATTTTATTGAAAAGTCAATTTAATATAGTATATTGTTATGCTAGTTATTACATTTTCAATGACACACTGGGTACAGATCTCCTAGTATATTTTCATAGTAACTAATGGCACTACAGTGTACTATAAGTATGTGATTCACTCATCAATGGTCAATTTGGGATGAAGTAACTCATGAACACTGTGATGTGTTGCTAACAATAGTACACTGAGGTCAATGAGAACTGATAGATGGATGGAACGGTAATAAATCAAAATGCAAACTCGACTCATTATACCAAATTAACTTTTCATGGAAATAACAGAGCCTAACTATCAATTTGAAGCCAACAAGACCAAATTATGTCTTTGAAAGTGGGGACAAGGGTGAGAAAGGATTAAACAAATTTTTCTTCATCACAATTTAACATTACAAAAATACATTGGCATCAAATATTCTTTTTTATAATTCACCAAATGTATTGAAATTTAAAAACAGAAGGACTGCCAAATTTTTAAATATCATACATTAATTGAAAACTTTCAGTTATGTTGATAAATTAAATATTAACCATGACATCATTTTAAACACTGATTTTGTATCCCTGTTTATATACTGTAACATTATTATCAGCCAGTCAGGAAACTGGAAACATCATGTTTAATGACACATTTCCTGAGACTGAAAGTTGAAAGTCCTTTTGTTGGGTGGGAAGAAGTTTAATATTTAACATGACTAAATAATTTTGTTATTTTGTCTTGATGTTAACTTAATAACACTCCCTAACAAAAATTTAAAAAAATTTAACATTCTAAAGCTACATGTATCAACAGTAAGCCACTGGTGCTAATGGACTGGTAAAAAACATCAAAATGTTTATTAATAATGACTTGTACAGGCAACTCATAACAATTATGTGAAGATGAAAGCTATCAACAGTTTAGATTGGAAATGATAAAATGAATGTTAAAACTCAACAGTAGAAGTCACTTCATATCTATTAGGGACAGTCCATAAATACTGATATGCTTCACAATCCGAACAATGTTCGGAAGGGGGCAAGGTGGTAAAAGCCATGTTCGGATTGCTTTTCAGGTAGAACATTTGTCCATTGAAGGTCAATGTTTCTTTATATTAGGATTAGGTGCGTGGGGAGGGTGTCAAACCCAATCCTAACATTGTTAGGATTATGAAAACCATTGACATTTATGGACCGTGCCTTAGTGACATATTTACTCATTCAAAAACATTAACAACCAAACTGAAAATGAGAGTATTTTTAAATGATGATAAAACAATAACAGTTATATGATATTTACTAACAGTGATGGTTGTGGTGGTACCTTTCAAAAGTGACAGATGACAATCACTCATTAAAACTGTACACTGACTAAATATATTGAAGACCTACTCACACATTAATATGATGGTAACGTGTATTTTAAATCTTCTAGTATGAAGCCGACCACGTGGATATACAGAATGGCCACAAATAAATACAATCGTCTTTTCACATCGAAAAACAGATTCAATTCATTTTACTGATGTTAATGCTAAAGTACTGTACATACTTGCCTTTGGCATTTACACTAAGTAGTAAGTGTGCTTTCTTTCCTATGTACAAAATATACAGCATGTATACAATTCAGCTTCTATACACTAAACATGGTAAACAGAACAACATAAAACATTATCAACCTAATTAATTACATCAAGGGTATCACCCAGGTCACATCCTTCTAAAGTTGCAAATATTTATAAAATACAATGCAAAATCAGTTTCAAAGCTCAATTCCCTTTGATCAATACTTTCAAAATATAAATAATTATGTTTATCAAATGTTGGTTAACCAATACATTTTATAAAAGCAGCCCTCCGAATTCAGATCATCTTGCAACAGCAATTTAGTTCAAATAACAAAGAAAAATGTCTGATAATGTTAAAAAAAAACGAAGATTAATTTTGGAACAGTTTTTTGCAAAGGCACTGCTGATTGCTGTCGTGAATTTCGAGGGCAATGAAAGTATCAGTAATAATTAACTATCCAACAATGATAAAATGGTACAAGAGAGCTTGGTACAAGACCCAAAAGAGTAAAAAACAAAAAAATCCATAAAGGCTATGATGAAGTTATTTGATGAAAATATTACAAATGTTTAACAGGTGTATGACCAATAGCACACCAATCCAGTAACACGTAAAAGTATAAAAATATCTCAGCGTAAAGAAAATATCTCTTTAACAACAGGCAAACTGACATATACCAACACAATCTAATCACTGTCCAAATGACTTCGAGTTTAACACAACAAAACTGGGTTAAGTAGCTAGCAAGATACAACGTAGTTCACTAAGATCATAAACATATCAATGCATATGTTAACAAAGTTCAATATAAAACAAGTTTCTAAGGGGTTGTTCATAATTATTAGAACTTTCCTTTTCAAAAATTTCATCACTGCATTTGTTGGAGAGATGGAGTTCAAGCCCACTGCATGAATTTAAATTAATCATTAAAATGTAGACTGCAGTCTCACTCCTCAATGATTTTTATGCATACAATTTTAACGGCAAGGTAGAGAGATTTTGAAAATACTGATAACTGAATGACCACAAAGAAGTCAGTGAAATTGCCTTAAAATCACTTTCTTAGTCTTATACTATTATCTTATCTGGTGTAATCGCAGTAATCTCAAATTTTTTCTCACTTTTAACCTATAGTCTGTTTGTGCTACTTGGAACAAAGTTTTTGACGAATAAAAAACAAAATATATAACTTACCTCATTAATGTTGATATTTTTTAATATATATATTTTTTTTTTTCTCTGGATTGAAGTGCCCATTGGTTCTGTATTGTTTAAATGGCAATCAAAAGTGTTTTGGCATTTCAAGTCAGCGTTAATTTGACCACCAATTTGCAGACATCGGACAAATCCACATAGAAATGGGGATGTTAGTTACTTATTTGTATAATGTATTTTTATGGAACGTGGTTATTATTTTATAAATATATTTATCATAACTTAATATCAATGCCATAGTTACAAAGATTTATTTATCAAAGCAAAAACGATGAATGAGATACAAATATTACCGGAAATGACAGAGATATTCGGAATGTTATAATGGATAGTTACCCAACTTTGTAACAATGTCGTCTGTCAAATTTTGTTTCCGATGTCAAATATAATCAAGTTTTACACTATGTTGAATGAGTAATATTTTAAATTATTATTGAACAAAGTAATGAAAAAAACTGGAACATAGGACATTTTTGTTATTTCCAAAACACTAGTCCTTTTTTGCCTAGGTTCACGCAAACTAATGTAATCGACAAAAAATCCATGTTCCAAGTAGAGTAAACAGACTATAGGACTGAATAAGACATAATAGTTTCAAGTGTTCAAAATATTTAAACAAAAAGGTTATTAGTCAAACAAACCAACAGATAAAAAAAACCTAGAAAATTATCAAATTGTAGCCAACATTTAAAAAGATAATATGAAGTATAAAACTGATTTTTATGGAAAATGTTTTTCCCACTATGTTACATGATTTTAAAAATGATTTTACTTTTAGACAATTTTTATGGTATCAAAGAACCAATAAATTTCTTAAAGCATTTTTATCAAGACAGGTTAATACACACACAAAAACATCCCATTATATTGTGAGTAAATCAATGCACATGTATAGAGTATATGACTTGAAAGATATGTACATCATTTTAAAAATAGTCCCCAGACACTTCAGATAATATCCTCTGTATTATAATCCTAGTATATGTACAAAGCCAAAAACAAATAGTTTGAAAGAAATCAACAAAATTACTAACACATCTCCAGATAACGACAAATCACCATAATAAAAAAAAAAGTTTTTGGATGCTACCATGGGCGTAAATCCCGGGGATGGGGGGGAGACATTTCCCCCACACTTTTTTGACAGGGGGATGCCTATATAATTATTCCCCCCCCCCACACTTTGTGCTTAGAAAAACTGAAAATTTCATTGAAATTAAAATGCCTAAATAATAATCTTTGCCAATATATCTTTATTTTATCAATATAACACTTTAAACCATATCATCTTAGCACAAATATACCGAAGTACACAAGTGGTCTATAATTTTGGAGGAAGGTGGGGGGACAGTGGGATGGTCCGTCCCCCCCCACTTTTTGGTCAAGGGTATGTTCCGTCCCCCCCCCACTTTCAGGAACGGATTTTCGTCCTTGGATACTACTACATATAAAAAACTGTCGAATTTAATGTACGTTTAATGTAACAAGGCAGCAGTTTATCAAACTGATTCAAATGACTGATAGTTTGTTTTTAAAAAACAAGAAGAAAGAAGCACCTTTAATTATCGAACCTTATTTTTAAAAGCTCATGTAGAACATAATTAAATTGTGAATATGTAAAGAAAAACCTGTTCAGACAGAACTACTACTAGAACAGAGTATTTACAGAGTTAAAGAGCTAGTTTACTCCGCTTTAATTACAAGTGTCAGTTTTGAAGAACAATTTTATATAATTCTCATTGATGACAACATGGAAATCAATTGAACATACAGTAACTTTTTATCTTTTTATAACTGTCTTTCACATTATACAGTTAAGAAGCGAGGTTTTCTCACCTAAATGAACATAAAAATTGTTATTTTTTAAACCGATTTCAACAGAAAAAAAAGCAGGCAAGCAGATAGAAGCAACCGAAGAAGACAATACTGTACTTCCCATGCAGCGTAACCTGAGTCATGAAGATGTAATCTCATATGGTTAAACTGTATGATACAGGAAACTGCAAACAGAAAAGTATAAGGCAACTCATTACCATTCCACTGAAACGTACCCGATACAGGTAACCCCACACAGACCTATACAAACATACCACATCATATTCTTACTATCTTGTAGCGAAATATCTGTTTAAAAATGAAATGGTGTTGAAAAACACAAACATCTGATTCTAAAGCATACCTTTCTATTGGACGTACACTAATATCAGTTCACAGAATGCACAAAGTCTGATTTGTTTACAAGAAACAATAATGCACATGTTTCATATGTTGTTATCAATTTTTATCAAAAATACATGCCAGTGGCATAGGAAGGTGCCAAAAAGTGGGGGCACACAGACAATATATATGAAATGTCTAAAAAGTGAGGGGGCGCATGCCCGCACCCACGTCAACTATTGGGTGTCAAAGTGTTAAATGTAATAAAATTCTGAAAATTATCGTCTCCGCCAAAATGTCAATGGGCATAACTAAAAATATACTTATACTAACTGAAGAGTTCCAAGATGCAATATAAGATTATATTGTATATGAAAATAGAAATAATCTGTTGATTGTATCAAATCATTGAGCAGAAATCTATGCCGGACGGATGGAAGAACAGTAAACCTAATTCACTGCTTTCCACTTTCTTTTAAAAGGCTGGGGACAAAAATGAATTTTTATTGTAACGTTATTTAGAGAAGCGAATATTAATGTATTGTAACTTGTGAAAAATACTTTATTAAGCTTATATTGATTAAAATAATGTTCATATGCTGAAAGAAATGTTAAGCAGGTTTTATTATGTAGAATTTCTGCAATACCGTGCCACCCTGTCCCTTTGCCGCAATGCCCTCTCAATTCCACTTCTAACAAAGGCAAATATTGCCAGGCCCATTTTTTCTGCTATCCCATAGGAAACTCACATTTGCCATTGTGCCGCTGATGCATCCTCAAAATTGCCTTGGTGCCCTCGTGATTCCTAGGAATCCAAGACAATAACCGCAGTGCCCCCCAAATATCGAAGTTCGACCCCTGAATTACTATAACCAATACATAAGAATGTCACAGTTTCAAACTGTAACCCATCCTCCACAGTACCAAGCAAACACGGGGACAACATTACCAATATACAGTCAATAAATTATGCTTAAATAATGCTCACAGCAAAACCTTAAACTTGCTTCCATATTGCTTACAAACATCTGTTTTGTACTCTCCTCCAAATACAAAGTATTAATTAGCAATGATAATATTCACTGTGGTTATACAACAGCAGTAGGCCTGTCAGTTTATAATTACTGTATAACATTTTTCTTTTAAGGATCAACAAACTCACATACAAAGCCATGCAAAACAACAGCAGGTTGCCTGCAAAATTAAAATGAATAGGCTGAACCAGTCAGCCATTTCAAAATAGTACTGTGTTGTTTTCACTTGCATATCCAACCCCTGCTGTCAAGAAAATATCCACGGCAGAATAAATGCTGTGGAGATGGTGTGTACCCAGCATTTTCGGCATTCACACATTTCCGTTTGCTAAAAACATTCTTTGAAAAAAAAAGCTGTCTGCGGCAAAAAATGTGCTACAGTTAATGAAAAACACTCTGTGGCAATCTTCAAGGCATTGCCCTGTGGCAATCTTCAAGGCATTGCTAAATGCCACGGGCAGTACAAAAAGAGTACCATGTTGATGTTTTTACTTATATACCACTGCAAATACAGTATGTGATTGTTGTCAGGAGATGACACAAACTAAAATCTGAAACTGCATCATGTTTGCTTTCTGCAATAACGAAGCTGATTCTTGTATTACAATGTGTTGATAATCCTGTATTATTGTATAACAATGTTCCATGTAAGGAAATGATAAAACAGCCAACTGCAATGTCCAACACAGGCCATAGGATTTCAAATTTCTTGGGAAATGCTTTTTCGGTTCCGTGCTTTTGGATCATGGGAACCCAGCAAACACTGGGGTTTTTTGGTAATCCAAAATAACACAGCAGTAATACGAAAATGATGGGAAATGAAATTTCAGTTCTGTGATTTTGACGCTACTGGTAACGATCGTTACTGTGAAACCATATGGCCTGCAACACTTAACTGTTTCCATCCTTACAACTGATCTGCCATGGTTTAATTTTCAATGTCTTCCTTTAATGACACACCAATGGCAACCTGGGTTATTTCACAGTTGAGAATTTCACTATCACAACTTGCCCAACCAGTGAGACAGAGCCTACAAAGACTGCACAGTCACGCAGGGCCAGTGTTTTATAAAAGGCTGTTGGAATAGCCGATGTGTAAGTCACCAGGTCAGTGGTGACGGATGGTGTGATAACCATGTTGGTACAACGGCAGTAAAACACAAATTGTTGACTTCTTCACCAACGCAGTTATCATTGAGTGTTTTCTATAAGGCTATTGGAATAGCCGATGTACAAGTCACCAGGTTAGTGGAGATTGACGATGTGATAACCATGTTGGCATGATGGCAGTAAGACAAAAAATGTCTGTTCAGACTTCTTCACCAATGCGGTTATCATTGAGAAATTCCTCCATCCTCTCGTCGGTTTTCTCGTTTGGTATTACCGGAACTTTCATGTTAACTGTAGTGAAAAACGCCATCTTCTCTCTGAAACATAATTATGCAACTTATTATAATCAATGATCAATAAAAGCTTATGATATATATATAATCATCTTCTCTGAAACATAATTACACAGCTTATTATAATCAATGATCAATAAAAGCTTATGATATATATATAATCATCTTCTCTGAAACATAAGTATGCACCTTATTATAAACAATGATCAATAAAAGCTTATAATATATATATAATCATCTTCTCTGAAACATAATTACACAGCTTATTATAATCAATGATCAATAAAAGCTTATAATATATATATATATACATCAGGGGTCTCGCTACATATCATAAGCAATGGCAGGTACGCGATCTCTTAAGACTTATTTGGAATATCCCTGCCATCCACTTGGCAGCAATAGTAATATTTGCCATCCATTTATTTCGTCCGCCATCCAAAATCAAAAGTCATCTTGAATATACAGTGAGACCTCGTTTATCCAGACTCCAGTAATCAGGAAACCCCACCTTATGAATGGTCATTCAAGAAAACAAAACTCCCACACTGTAAATGTATCCATTAATCTGGAAATTCGGTTTCCGGAACCAGACAGTAATAATCCAAAACAATGTGTGAGAAATAAAGACAATTTGCTCCATTTAACCGTTCACCTCTAATTCCTTTAATATCAAAAAGAACAGAAATGTCACTCGTGACCAGTTGTGTAATCGATGCTAGCCAACATGGCTACAAACAGTTTCAAACCACTGTTTTCTTAACACTTATCGGGTGCTTATTGTAAGTGCTAGTTAGCACAAATGTTATTTTACTGTTTTTTTTATCTTTGCAACAATTAATTAAGGTTTGATGTTTTATTTTAGAATGTGATTCATAAATGACTTTGAATTGAATTGAAAATTGTGATGAATGCTAACCTAAAAATAAGACTTATGCCAGTTGGCCAATATCAATGTTCAAACATTAATAAATATTGTTTAAACCAACAATATAATTGTTAATACAATTTGTACTAAATAAAATGCTTATATTTCTGGTCACAGTTATTTTCTTCATTTATTTTTCAAGGGAAATTACTCTCAATGTTTTAGAAGTAAAGAAATTCATTAATACGGACACATTTCTGAAAAACTATGCCATCTGGATAAACAAGGTCTCACTGTATATATACAAAGACATTTTTGAACAATATATGTACACTGCAAATCTTAGGTGCCATCCCTTCCTGTAAGTGGAACCAGCTCCACTAACTCCCTCCATCCCTTTTCTGAATACTGGGGAGACCACTGAATATATTACTCAGCTCAAATAAAAGTTTGAGAAAAAGGATCAGAAAACTGACAACATATTCAAATGTACTACACATTATAAATTAAAGTAAAGTTTGTTTTATTTAACAATGCCTCAAGAGCACATTGATTTTTATTTTATCATCGGCTATAGGACGTTATACATATGGTCATTCTGATATATGTCTTTAGAGGAAACCCTGCAGCCACCACATAGGCTACTCCTGATAAGCAGCAAGGGATCTTTTATATGCACCATCATACAGACAGGACAGCACATACCACGACCTTTGATAAACCAGTTGTGGAACACTGGTTGGAATGGAAATTAGCCCAAACTGCAAATGGGTCCACTGAGAAGGATCAATCTGATGACTAACCGGTTCACAGGCAGACATGCTACCGTTTGAGCTAGATCCCGCTCCCCCGATTATAAATTATTCATGTCATAAATCGTATGCAGTTAACATATAGTAAAAACTGGTCAGTCACTTGTAAATAACAGCAATCTCAATAAAAAAGCTACTTTAGATGTGTTCCTTGATAGTACAAATAAATGTATTTTAACCTGTTTATAGAAGTCATCAGCTTTTATACAGCAACTTACTACTGGCTGTTATATACAAGTTTACAATACTTTATCATTATTGCCTTTCATTTGTAAAAAAAAGCTGTAGACATTAAACGCATAGTCCCACAGACCCTTGAACTAATTAATTTCCAAACAAAAAATTGATTTTAAATATTAGCATTTGATTTGTCCATAGAAATACTTCATTCAACTACTTAAGCATCTCACTAATTATCAATATTTAAAAAATAATAATGAATTATGCTAACTGACAAATAAGTCGAAAAAATAAAAGTTTTTTTTCCGCTGAAGGAGGTGTGTCATATATATATTTCAAGTCACGTGAAAGGTATTCACCCAATTAGCCATTCTTTTGAAACGTCTGAATATTTTTGTAGCTGCAAAAATCTCTTAAAATTTGAAGCATTCTAATTTTTAATTGCGAAAAAATCGATCGACTCCGTACAGAATTCTCTATACCATGGTTGAGTTAAAATGTCTTGCATGATATTAAAACGAGATCTAGTATAACAAAAGCATGTAAGTTTCATTTGTTATCAATGTTTAGACCACAAAGCCCCTTAAATTCCTTAGGACTAGGCCTTTAATAGGATTAATTCATTTTATGTATTTTTTTATTGGTATTTTTTGATTGATTAAATCATCAGCTGTTGGATGTCATACATTTGATTATTTCAACATGTAGCCTCCAACGGGTTTTGTACCACTGGCATCTACTTGAAAGTCTGACGTTCTACCATTGAACCACTGAGGTTCACTCACGTTGTGTAATATGCTATGTAGGAGAGATATATCACTTTAACATCTACAAGTTTTCCATCTGGATTTTCATTTCATGACTTAACAAAACGAATTGATTGTTTTAGTCTATGTTATATATAATGTTAAACAACGCACCTAAATGACTTGGCATTGGACAGTTGAGTTCCCTGTCTCATCTTGTGAACATCTCTCTTAACTTTCTTCATTAGATGCTCCGCCCGACGATCTTGCTTAGAAACGAAGCCTTGAACATTTTGTTTTTGTGTCTAAAAGTACAATTAACATATCATATTAAATAATGTAATAAATAAAATAAAATATTAGTATCAGATAAAAAAATAACTTACATAAATAAAAGAATCACGTCAGACTGTGTATGTGCAAAGTTATTACTAAAAATTAATGCAAAAAATGTGAAAAGCACGAACACGCACAATCATTAATTGAAATATTTTTAATTTTATTATGAAGCACTGGTTTAGAAATGCAAGATGAAGGTAATTTAAAAACATACATTTAAGTGTATTCTATCACAAAAGATTATTATTATTATTTTATTTCATTTTTTTAAATTTTTATTGTTCCCAGAAACAGAATATGATAGTGTCGGGGTTGGGGAACCCCGAGTTCACTATCTTACAAATGTTTACACTAGTTAACAATATGTACAGAAATAATATTATATGTATATACAAAAGATAACAAAAATTCAGATTAATTAGTTATCTGGGAACAAAGAGAGAAAAAAGAAGATATCATGTACAGATGAAGTACATTGTTGTAGTTAAAGAAAAAAGTGTGATAGAAAGATTAATTTTATGATTTCCAGTAGTGCTGTTAGAAAACATTACCTGCAAAAAAAGTTTATACTTACAAGTTTTTCTGCATCTGACAGGAATTTCTGAAGTTGTTCGTCATCTGTTATCCATGATGGTAACTCTGTAGTACCTGCAACAAATGATCAGTCAAATTTAGTTCAAAGCTTTTAAATGAATAACAACATAACAGTCTTATGAATGAAGTGATGTAAGGAATAGTCCTTTTTGTTGGTTTATACTTTAGCTCAGGTGTTAAAATAGTTCAATACCATCATGAACATTTTCATCTTTTTCTAATAAAATAATAAAGACCATGGTTAGAAAGTGCTTAGTCTCATCTGCCACATCCAGTTTGCATTGTCCTGTTTTAATGAAAGAAAAGTTAAAAGTTGCTAGACTTTGTGAAAGCCCAGGTTATTTTTGTTGAAATATGGTATTAACCTTCAGGACACTGAAGGCGACATATGTCGCCATGCTGTTATAACCACAGTTAACCTTAAAAAAAGTGTGGTTTGATACTTTATTTTCAGGGCACATTGGAGTTATCTCCCCTAAAACAATCTTCTATAAAAAAGCTACAAAATGGCCGA
>JAULBS010073664.1:0-20860 GCA_032355785.1 Symmetromphalus regularis | reverse complement strand
TTTGCTTAGTAAAACTGAAAATTTCAGTGAAATTAAAATTAAAATGCCTAAATAATAATCTTTACCAGTATTTCTCTATTTTATCAATGTAACACTTAACCATGTCGTCTTAGTGCAAATATACGGATTTTTTTTATTTTTTATTATTATGTTAAAGAATCTGAAGTTTCTATAGGGCCCTATCCCCTAAATGGAATTTCTGGATCCGCTACTGATTTAGGATATAATTATATCTGTGATTTTCAAGGGATTAGGCTACACCCCCATAATATCAGAGGTTAAGTGGGTATACGCACGCATCTCCTTGCAAAGCTAGTGATAGGCCTAGGCCAGATGGGAAATGTAGGCTCCCATTTCAAACTCAAAACTGCTCATTAATATTTTTTTGTAATCCGTACAAAAAACCCAGAGGGTATATAGGCCCTATCAAAATCATAGGCCCATGCCAAATGGTCCACGTGACGTCCTCCTCCTCCCCTGGCTTGTACGCACTCCACATAAAACGTACACGTACTTGTAACAGTTTAACTTTGTGAAAGGGCTTCAAGGCGTCTTTTATATGGATCTTCCCACAGACAGAATAGGCCAGTTACCGTATAATTTTATCATGGTCATCGTGATCTTTTGGGATGGGTTGCTCAAAGAGATACATTTAGCATTTTTAAATATTATATTTACTAGTGCACCAGACTTAAAACATCATTAAATGGTACATTTTGGGCACCAACAATTTTCGAGAGTGGTGCACACTCCCATATCTCCCTCTTGATCTGCCACTCGGCATCCGGTACCTTTTTTTCCTAAGTTCTGATGGGCTTTCCCGCTGACGCATTCGACATTAAAAATAGACCATGACGATATTTTTTCAGCCAATAATTATTAGCGTTATAACGGCACATGACCCGAACAACCAATCATTACAGGTTTCGCAATTTCCTGTTACCGTGCCATTTTAGAAGGGTAGACGATACTGAAAGAGTGTTTTTGTGACTTATTGTACGCTTACGGACATTTTACAAAACGACACATGCGGTATGGTGGATTCAGGAATTGAATTCGACCTGAGTTGTTTGCTTGGGTCGGACGATTTGTTGCCGGAAGCCTCATTTTATGAGCTCAAAAGCACTGCGTATGGTGGAAGGTAAGATACGCCCTCTGAAAGTCGGGAAGTCCCCTTTTTGGCTTTGCTATGAAAACATTATGATCATGCGATGGCTACCGTAATCTTTTACGTCATTGTCCCGTTTAATGGGGTTGTCTGGTAGTTGCGTAACCACTAACGGGTTCTTGTAATATGCAATGAATAGACTAGTTGTAGATAACCTGGGTGGGACTGTTTGTTTATTTAACAGAGCTGTATCGGTTGTAGTTCGTCAAGCCAAACTTCATGTCATTCCATTGTATGAAATCAGGCGCGGATGCAGGAATTCTGAAAGGGGGTGGGGTGTCCAAAAGTGATGAGTGAATAGAAATGAGGAAATTATTTTTAATTTTTCCGTCCTTCCACTCGGAAAATGTTTGTTTTTTTAAATAGATGGGGAGTGGGGTGGGTAGGGGTGGATATCGGTGACGGGTATAACTTGTAAGGGATAGTGTGGATAAGAGTTCTGCCTGAACCTCTCCCACTTCTGTCTGTCATTCCAAAAACAGATTATTTAACAGAATGAAGATTTCTAATCCTAATTTCAAGATAAGAATATAAGTTAATTAAAAAAGAGAGAAGTAAATGCAATGTTAATTAAATTATTTTTTGAAGGATAGGTCAGGTTGATATTTTACCTCATTTATATCTTTCAAGATTGCAGTGTTAGAAAAGACAATACAAATTTATACCATATGCTGCACACCGGAAACATGTCGTGTTAAATTTAAAAGAATTGCTGCTCTTTTTCACTTAGTAAAAATATTAAAACTTTTTTCAATTTTAGTAATGTATATAATTTATGTCAGCTGCAAAACAATATTTGTCTCAATCATCTTCTTCACCATTGTAGGACTATACCGAGTCTATGATCATGTCACTTCCTATAAAATTAGTATTCATTGCTTGTATAAGGATACATGCAGGGTTCGAATTTCATCACGGCATCGAAGGCAAATGCTGTGGGTGTCCCTTTTATTTTCCGCAGTGCCCGGAAATTAGATGTTGTCGATGGCAAGTAAAATGATATGGTGCTCTTTGTGGTTTGTAATTATGCCCTTTACGTATATATTCCATTTTGTATAAGTTTCCTTCCTAGTCCCATAGCAAGTTGCCTTCATGCCCCTCTTTTGAAGGCAAGGTTTGCCTTGGTGCCCCTGCAACCTGCCTTGATGTTCTTAGTTTTCTTACTAATCCAAAGGCAACATAATTTCATGCCCTCTAACAATTAAAATTTGACCTCTGTACATTAATTGAGGGCTGTCGAGAGCAGTGGTAGGCCCTGGGGCTGGGTGCTACATAGGGCGCCCTGGTGACTTGATACCAATATATCTATTTTATACTAATTTTGTATGGGTCCCAGGGCACTTGCTCATGTTAATCACCCCTCATGGTGTATTATTTATTCAGAAATGTGTTTTTTTTTTCTCGTTTCTTTTTTCATGCACAAGTCCAAAAATATGTGTACATGTAAGAATGTAAATCACACTTACCCTAGGACTAGTCAAATTTACAATAAATGTTCAACTACTACCTACAATGAAGTATGGGTTGGTATGGTTAATTTTGACTTTTCATTTGTTGTAGTGCCCAACAACAAGTTTGACATCCAATAGCTGATAACTAATAAATCAAAGTGCTCTTGTCTAGTTGTGTCAGTCAGTGCATATTTACATATACAGTATAACCTCGATTTATCCCCCACCCCTGATTTAATGCCAACCTATTGTATCGTCAACTTTCTTCCAAGTACCATTTGTTTTCTTCGTTAATTCCCTCTATTTAGCGCCACCCTCGCTATCCGCCATCCACCAAACATGTTTCTGAACAAAACACATTTTATATGTTACACTCCCCTCGATTCTATCGCCAATGCTTCAATTGGCTGTAATCAAGCGCCTCGACAGGAGTATGTTGGTCGTAATTAAGCTCATCAGGAGTTGTTACTTTTGTTATTGTCTAATGATTGACAACACCACTGTGTTAGTTAGTTATCATTGCAGTGATTCTGCAGTTCAGAGAATTAGCAGTACAAAACAAAAGCCACACTGATGATCACGTGACAAAAATGTTTGGTGGCACATCCTTGACGCCATCTCGATATAATGCTAAAATCACATTGGTATGACGGTAGGCAGTAAATCGAGGTTATACTGTATATGGGCTGAGCGGGCCTCATAATCTAAGAGATCTTCAGCCTTCTGTTTCTCACGATCACGTGCTTTTAAATTTGGACGCCCAAGATCTCCTTGCCTTTATTGTGAAACAGGACATGGGAACAGGCACATTTCTGTTTCCTGGTATCCATTCAATGTAGTTTATAATTATATGCTTGCAATTTGTTTTAACAGGAAAAATAAGTTTCTGAAGAATAGTATGAAAAAATGTTTTTGAAAAATCCTCTTCTTAAAAATAAAATACCTCTAAAGGTGGGGTGTGGGTAAATTCATGTTTATATAATTTTATATAGATAGCCCCAAATATATAGAGGTTATTAAACGAGTTGCCATTTATTATCAATTTTATGTCCTGAGTGAAATAATTTTTCTTTGTCACTAGCTTTAGCGAGTGACAATGGAAAATTATTTCACAAGGGACATAAATTTGATAATAAATGGTAACAAGTTTAATATTCTATTTATTACCCCAAAGAATTTTAATCACCAAACTTCAGGACAGAACATTGTGCTCTTATGGAAGCTACTAAATTTATTGTGGCTTCTCTCAGATTGTATTAATGGGGATGCACCGGAGTGGTTGCTCTCACTCCCCTAACGAACCCTAGAGACATAGATTTTCAGTTTGAGACTTTCCTCTTTTCCGTTTCAGAATTTAACAAATTCCGTGTTTTCCGTTTCAGTAAATTTTATGTTCATTTTGTGTTCCATTGAAATATTTTCTATTAAAAACACGCATGCACAAAGAAAAAACTAAACAAACAAAAAAAACTGTGAATTGAAACTTGTTTAATACGTAATTACATCGAGGTCAGTAATTCTCATTTTGTGCAAAAATCTTCGGTAATTAGAATCAATCACATAAAACTGACTATAATTAATTAATATATAATTCTGATGAATATTATATTAAACAAATCGACCGAAAATAAGTAATAAATCTTTAACTTGCATAACTGTCAGAGAATTTGAGAGAAAAAAACACATTAAAGAAAACTAAAACCTTCGGTTCTTTCCATTAAATCGACGGAAGTATACGAAGCAAACAACTGGTGATCGTCTGCACAAAACTAAAGTATTGACTATTTTTTTGTTTTCAAACTGACACTGGAAAATCTGTTTAATTAATAAACTGCACTATTTGGAGACGAGTAATAATGTTTTCGGAGAAAATCAAGAATTCCGTTTCAGATAGGTTTTTCTGCGATTCCGTTCGCATTTCCGTTATCGCAGAAAATCAGTGCCTCTACAGCCCAGTTACACGAGTTATTTTTTTAACAGACCAATTTAAAATTAAATGTACTCAATTGTACACATACATGGGCACTCAGTAGTTTGAGAAGTTGCAGTATACAACAGTGATGGTAGCCAGTGATCTTAGCATGCATAAAACAACATATTTTTTTACCAAAAACGAAAAGTAGGTGGGGGCAAAAGCTGTTACAAGCGGCGATTTACTGCCGGAGAGCTGGTACTTTTGATGATACCGCGCAGTATATGTACATTGTAGCAGGCCTGGAAATAATTATTTATGTTCAGCTGGTCAAAATGTCCAGCATCAGTCAATTTGTGCTGGACATTAATTTAGAAAATGTTCCTGACATACAGTTTAATATGAACAATTTAAACAAAATACACAATTTAGTTTTTATAGTATAGTCTTGTTATTAATCAATTTTCACAATTTATTCAACAGACACAAGCTGCATTAAGCTGACTTTATACAGAAACTTTATTTTTATCAAAAGTTAAAGCATGAATTAACTTTGTGACTGTCAAATCTTATAAAATAACAAATTTGTACTGGTCAGTGTACGTGACCAGCCACTTATTTCCAGGCTTGTGTAGTAGATATTGATATTTAAAAACTATTAAGAAACAGCTGTTTGCTATTTATATATCTGATGAGGAGCTGTTACTAGTAACTAGCAGTTAGTCATCAGTGATGGTTGTATCTTATCTGTGTTATTACACTGTACGCAGTCGCTTCCATCAAACATTG
Organism: Symmetromphalus regularis; assembly: GCA_032355785.1. Lineage (NCBI taxonomy): Eukaryota > Metazoa > Mollusca > Gastropoda > Neomphalida > Neomphalidae > Symmetromphalus > Symmetromphalus regularis. Next base: position 15,540 of record JAULBS010073664.1, on the reverse strand, counting down.
TAACATATACATACATGTACGTATATTACGACGCAAATAAAACAATTATTTCATCAAATAGCTGGCTGACTTGTTTTCATCGGTACATTTATATTCATGTAAATATCGGCTAATTAAATCTATAACAGATTCAGTGCAGGTCAACTAGAGGTCAGATATATATATATGTGTAGATGGCACAGTGTTTAACCTATCAGACTTGTGGCTGGTAGATACTGGGATCAAATCTCTGTTGAGGCATGGGATTTTTAATCTCGATACCAGCTCCAACCCAGAGTGAGTGCTCCACAAGGCTCAGTGGGTTGGTGTATACCACTTACACTGACCAGTGGTCCACAACTGGTTTAACAAAGGCTGTGGTACATGTATGTGCTATTCTGTCTGTGGGATAATGCATATATATATATAAAAGATCCCTTACTGTTTATCGATAAGAGTAGCTGCATTAGTGTGGCAGCAGCGGGTTTCGTCTCTCCTACTAACACTAACCTCTGTCCTGGACAGACAAGCACAGGAAGCTGAGTTGTGTGGCCCCTGACAACGATCTTGAACCTTAATTGGATATAAGCACGAAAATAAATACAACCAACCAACCCATTTATGGCAGCAAAGTAAAGCCATTTCAAAAATATGAAAGTGGGCTTATTTTCATAAAATTGGCTTCACAGTGCCATAGCAAAATGATTTAGTAAATTTGTATGAATTAATTGACTAGTATAACTAGTTTTGTCTAGGATTTATGTAGATGCCCCATTTGACTAAATACAGAGTGCATAATGTTCTTTTAAAATTTAAACTGTGTTTAGGAATGTTAAAGGTAAAAAAAGTTGAGAGACCCATTGTTATTAAAGATATCTGATCATTGCAGCCCAATCCCTGAGATAAAGAATGCCAGTATGTCGATGCGCACGACACTGAAGCAGCAGTTGATGCGACAGCAGCTGTATGATGAAGAGAAACGTGAACAGGTTCTGTCATCGTCGCTCAAACAGCAGCAGCAGCACATGATGTCTCCCACAAACAAGATCGACATGCCAAATGTGCAGGTCCCCAGTGAGGTGCCAACACGGGTTCTTAAGGTATATGTTCAATAAACTCATTTACAGTCTATACTTTTATCTTTAACCAGGGAGACCATATATATTACTCAAAAGAAGTTAAGGATCAAAACTATTTTTCCATATAAATATAAAGTAACGAGCTAAAATTTACTGTGATGATGAAAGCAAAATGCTCATTCCTTTTATTGGTAAAATTGGTGTCCATAGAAAGACATTCATGCAAAACAAGTACAAATGGTGCATGAGGTGACAGAATGGGCGTTTCAAAGCAGGTTGTCAGTTTTGCTTCAAATCCATTAAAAGGAAATTTGGGTTAACTTAAAAAATGTCTAAAAATAAGTACAATTATTGCATGTCCCATTTATAATAATGTGATGTTAATAGTCCAAATGACAACACAAAGGGAGATAACCATATTTGGCTTGAAAAGACATACAAAAATAATCATAAACTTTCCTTTGATCCTTAAATTCTTTTGAATAGTATACATATTTAGCATGTATCAAATTGATTTTTTTTTTTTTTAGGCTGGTAAAGTGGGCGAGATTTGTTTGAGCTTTTCAGGACATGCATAAAACTTCCCTATAATAGTCATATCTTGAGGTTTGTTTTTTCTGAAAACAAAAAATAAAAAAATATTTAGCATGAAAAAGGTTGCAGAACAAAAGAGTTGTGAAGATTTTAAAGCAAGCAATTGATTAAACCAGACTGCGTTACAGAATGTGAGTTCAAACCAGACTGAGTTGCCAATAACTAGCATACATGTAGTTATGCCATAGTACATAATGATATTTATAATAAGCAGATATTAAACTAGACGGAAGTGCCATCAAGACTTTCCCAAAGGTTTTCTGTTTGTAAGTTCCTATCTGAAGTCCTAAACTAGTGCTGTGTATAGTTAAAAATCAGTTTGGGTGCAGTAATAGTTTATTACTTGAAAAACATCAACTTTCTTTGATCAACACCATTTAAAATATATATGTTAGGGGTACAATGATTCAGCCAAAACCGTATTATGATGTAGTTCAATACAGCAAACACACATTGCAATACAGTTTGGTTAATAACCAAGATGTGATAAAGTCATATTTTGATACTATTATACTAATTACTAAACATATCTCTGACAGGCAGACCTGTACCAATTTCTGATGATATAAGAGAATATATAAACACAGTAGATTTATATGTTATAATTAAGTTTAACTTTTATTTTTATAACTTACAGTCATAGTCATAGGTTTTATAAGATGGATACTCATTAGGTAGATAATTATATCATGATTCATGAAACTATATTGTGGTATGTATTAAGCTCAGCAAGTATTGCAGTATACCGGTATATTTGTTGTGTTATGGTGTAAATTCACTGCTTCTTATTCAGGTTAAAAGTCAGCTTGAACATCCAACCAAGTTTCATATCCTAGAGAACAAAAAACGACAAATTCAAGACTTCTTGGGTCAGTCGCATATCACAGCTCAGTCACTGCCAGCCATACAGACGAGATCGGTCCCTGAGGTGACTCTGCAGCCAGTGACAGGAAGTGCCCCACTCGCAGACCCAGACAGCCCATTCTCGCTAGAACAGGCGAGTGCAGCTACCAGTGTTTCAGAGGTATGTAAAGTAAAAAGTAAATTTTGTTTTATTTAACGATGCCTCTAGAGCACATTAATTTTTACCTTTTCATCGGCTATTGGACGTCATTCATATGGTCATTCAGACATATTTATTTAGAGAAATCCTACTGCTGCCACATAGGCTACTCTTTTCGATAAGTAGCAAGGTGTCTTTTATATGCACCATCCCAGGACATCACATACCATGGCCTTTGATGAACTAGTTGTGGACCACTGGTTGGAACAGAAAATAGCCCAAACTGCAGATGGGTCCACTGAGAAGGATTGACCAGTTTTTCAGACGGACATGCTACCGTTTGAACTATATCCACTCTTTCAGATGTATGTATTCAGACAACTACCAACTAACTGGAGGCAAATTTCATAAATGTAAAAGGGGCATAGTGTTACAAGAATGTTTTAAAAGGGTGTATGAAGTGTTTAGTGCACTGCAATGTCCCAAGCATCCTTCTAATGCTAACATCTATACACATGTATATGTGTGTGTAGTAAATAGTACAATGTAACCACAGCATTCAATATAGACAATTAAATAAATATTTGCCTCTTCAGGGGTTGAAATTAAGAAATTATTTTCACTTGCCTGGGGGACTAGTAGCCTTAAAAAGTTTACTCATCCCCGCGAAAAAATCAATAGTCCCCCCATTTTAATTTTAAGATAGGAAAAATATCTACTGACCCAAGGGACTAGTGTCAGTAAGAATTTATTTGCTTCCAGTGATTTTTACTCACCTCGGGCAAAGGGATGAGTGTTAGTTTCTATCCCTGTACTAACTAACTGTAGGCAAATTTCATAAAGGTATAGAGGGGATAATATTAGAAGAATGTATTAAAAGGGTGTATGAAGTGTTTAGTGCACTGCTATGTTCATTCTAACATCTACATGTATACACATGTATATATGTGTGTATAGTAAATAGTACAATGTAACCACAGAATTTAATATAGACAATTCAATTTTTTTTTTATTCATTTGAGCCCAATTTCTTTAATACTAGCTGAACAGAGTCAATAAAACTGTAAATTTTTACCTAAAACATGAATTTTGGACAAAATGACTGACAAAATTTACTTTGTGACAAATTTGTATCGAACAGCGTCCACAACCTGCCTGACATATACACGATTATTTCTGACAGGATGATGTTTGTGACTTATAATTATATTACTGAGTAGTTAGAGCTTTCCCCAGAGCCATAAGGCGCTATGGACCATGCTTCCTTAGCTTGCTATGTAAGTGCTTTAATATTTGCTAAGCACCTTCACTGTAGCACCATGTTGGCTTAATTTGAGGCACATAGAAAAGGGAGCTCTTCTACTTGTCATTAAAATGATCAGACAAAGGTATTCACTCCTTGGGAGGGGTGGGGTACATTATGCTATTGAATAGGGACCCTGGAATTGAACATAACATGGCTTGCATGATTAGATAAATTTTGACAGATGTATGTAAGCGCCTTATAAAAATCCTGGGGAAAGGCCTGTAACTAGTTTTGATTTTAAATGAAAACAGTTTTACTCTATTTGTACTTGCAGGTTGACAACTTACTGACAGATCTCATCAGTCTTGAGTCAGTTGACGGAACCATCGACAATGACCTCACATTCATTGAGCCATCCCTCACTCATATGTCCACTTCTGTAAGTATGCTTATTACGTGGCAGTTACTGTTTAACTGATTGCTTCTAAAGTGTAAATTATGCTAAACAAAAACAGATTTGTTTCTGTTAATCCTCTTACACAGCTGTGTTCCACATCACGTAGAAATGGAGGTGTAGTATTTTCTGATGAATGAGATCAGGCAATAAGAAGAGTAGGAAATGGTATGAATACGTAATGGCAATCTGTCGCAAGAGGTATAAACATGTACCACTTTTTTCCCGAGGAGGTATAATTTTAATAGTTTGAGCTGCAGATTGAACGTAATTGGGTCTTCTATCCTTGATCCCATTAGTTATTATAACAATTATAACTCCATCAGTAAAAATAACATAGTGATCAAAATATCTTTTAGTATTTTACTTTTATAACTATCAAGTTCAAGTTAATTTAAGCTCTGTTCGGTGGCTTATACCCTTTGAGTTTGAGTTTCCTCTCTAGATGTAAGAATACACCCTGACTTTTGTACAAGGAGGTCTGAATACCCTCACTTTTCCTTAGAATGTGGAACACTGCACAGTGTCATGTACTTATCAAATTAAAACATAAAGCTAAAGTTTAATAAGGACAATTAAAAAATTGTATCATTGATGTGTAATTATGTTAAAAATGGCTAAATTTTCTTTCCGAATCATATTGAAGGTATAAAACAAAGTTATTGAAAAGTGATTTTATGTTATTCTGTCAGTGACTGATGGAGTTACTTGAAGCAGATAGGTTAAATGTTTTGCTAATAAATTAACTGTTATAATGAGAATATTTCATTAAGAGTTGTTTTTCCTGTTACAAACAGACGAGTCTCCTCAACACATTTGATGTGTCATCAGATAATGCCTCATCATCATCATCATGTCCGGCTGCTTTTCAAAAACAAGATCAGCCTTCCTTCTTGACCGATGACGAGGCACGCATGTGGGCAAAAGATCGACAGAAGAAAGATAATCACAATATGAGTAAGTTTTATTACAATATTAGAGTATTTTACAATCTGTCAACAGGGCCGGATTTAGACCTTAGGGGGCTCGAGGCACTTCAGGTTCAGGGGGACCCTCAACATGGAAATTAAATTACATGACAAATTAACAAAATGAAATAAAATGAATAATAAATCACATTTCTTCAAAAAATATTATACATGTGTAAGTTAGGTTCTGAAGAAGACTAATTGAATTAATTTTATAATTATTACATTTTTTATTAAAGGAAGTCCTTATCTGGGGCCCCTCAGGCAGGGGGCCCTGGGCAATTGCACCCTTATAAATCTGGCCCTGTCTGTCACACAGGTTGATAACTTGTTATTTTTCATATTTTTTTTATAAACTTATCTAATATTTGTTTAATGATCTCCCAATGTATATCTTTTTGTGCTGGAGGGGGGTGGGAATCATTAAAGAAATATAAATTTTGTTTACAGTACTCATACATTTAAAGAGAAATATTTGTATTGGTATTCTCCAAAGGCGAAATTTAAAAACATTTGGCGAATTTTTCTGTAATCTGGCAAAATAATTTCTTTTAATAATAAGATGACTTCATTTTTGACATTTTTATAGATAATTTGGTGAATTTTACTGTTGTGCCAAAGCTAGCCCTGCTACTGGTAAAGAAAAACTCTTAATAAATATTTTGTATCTACATTACTCATAAAGTAAAATATACATGTAGTTACATTGTTTTTAATTATTTTTATCATCTTAACTTTGGTCTGGTAGGTTTATGATTTTGGATGGTAGACATTTTATCGGACCAGACCAAATGCCCAGTAACAATTTTAACTAAATTTGAATCCTGTTATATCTCACATTTTTAAGATTATCCACTTGCTTTGGTAGAGATCCCATAAAATATAATAATATTGTTTATCACAAATTGTACTGGAGGAAAAGAAGGCAAAGAAGAGGGAAATGATGTACAGGAATAAACTGAGTGACCTCTATCATTTATTCAAAATTTAAACAGTTAAGTTTATGCTTTGGGGTTGTTTATGTACATCTAATTTTACTGTTACTTCAGTTGTTCCATGGATGTTATTTTTTGCATATTAAACGATTATTGTCATAGCGCTTGAATGGTAAAACAGCAACACAGTGAGATATTTGTGAATGTTCATTTTGTGAACAAACAATAATTGTATATATCATTTGTTAGGAAGCACTAGTGTGGCAAGAAAAGAAACATTACTGAAGTAGTGTCGGAAATAGAATAAAAATGATTTTCTGCGATTATTTCTTTCATATTAAACTGACAAATAAATATTTTGTAAATATATATTTAATGACACTTTACCTAATTTAGCTTTTACTTGTTTACGCTCTTGTTGATGTACAAGGTGGTGTTTACTCTTGAAATTAAAATAAATATTTTAACAAACAGGTGCTTTTCAACTTTATTGGAAGACACTATAACAAGTATTGAGCGATGTGTCAATTTCATTGCTGTTGCATCATGTCATATAGTCTGTTCCAATGAAGTTGAAAAGCACCTGTTTGGTAAAATATTTCTTTTAATTTCAAGAGTAAACACCACCTTATTGTATATATTAACTAAAACCCAAACAAGTAAATGCTAAATTAGGTAAAGTGATATTAAATATATATTTACAAAATATTTACTTGTCAGTTTAATATGAAGGAAATAATCGATGAAAATCATTTTTATTCTATTTCCAACACTACTTTAGTCTTGTTGAGTTAGGTCTAGAAATTAAGAAATTGTTTCATTTGTCTGTGGGACTAGTAACCTACAAATGTTAATAGTCCATTTAAAAAGTCAACAGTCTCCTGTTATTGACTCAGATTGATGTCCATTTACAACCACAAAAAAATGACTTGTAATTACAACCAGTGGTCCACAACTGGTTAATTAGCTGTGGTATGTGCTGTCCTGTCTGTGGGATGGTGCATATAAAACACCCCTTGGTGTTTATCGGAAAGAGTAGCCTATTTGGCAGCAGCAGGATTCCTCTTAATAAATATGTCAGAATTACCATATGATTGACATCCAATAGCCGATGATAAAATGAAAATAAGTGTGCTGTAGAGGCATCGTTAAATAAAACAAACTACATTTTTTTATTACTGTTTTAGTTGAAAGACGAAGAAGGTTTAACATCAATGACAGAATTAAAGAACTGGGGACAATGCTACCAAAAAATATTGATCCGTAAGTTTATCTTAAATATTTTATCATGTGTTTGTGCAATACATTTTAAATATGTTTCCCTTTTGAAATGACAGCGACAGTATATTATCTGTACTTGATTAATTACAAAATACATGTGCATGTAATCATGGATGTCTTTTAGAAATATAATACCAGTTCACGAGATTGATGTAAAATTGTGTTAATTTCCATTAAGAGTATATAAGTGGGTAAGGGTTGAGTTGGACTTCACAATTTTTTTTTATAGTGATGTTTAATCATCCGCCATGTTTGCTAGAGAACAAACTTATGCTTCCATGTGTCATCTAGATTGTGATTGGTTGATGCAATATCTTCTGGTACAAATTAACCAATCAAATTGCATTTTAAAGCTGTCACAGAAGCTGCTTCTAAGCACACACTAGACTGACCTTTCTGTTGAGTTCTGTTCATGTACAGTACAGAAAATCTTTGTTACAATTGTCTTTCATAAGTGCTCAAATTGTTTTTAGGACAATATCCCCCTGGAGTGTATGCCCCCAGACAATATCCCTGCTGGACAATATCTCCCCGGACAAAATCCCCGCATAATAATAATATGAGTATAAAATATAAGTGTAAATACTTGAAATATATATAATTATTTTTGTAATTTATATAAATGTACAGTAGTGGATTCAGGGGAGTCCAGGTGCCCAAACCCCTCCTTTTCTCATATTTAAACAAATATTTTATGAGTGGAAACTCGTGAAAATTAACCATTACCTATCACATTTGATTAGCTGCTATGAAACAGACTGCCTCCTCATGCATTATATAAAAACTGGAATCTAGACACACACCCCGACACAATAATTCTGCATCAAGCATAACCTCGTATTCACTTTAAACCCAATGCTTCATGCCTAGATATGTTAGCAGATAATATTGTTACTTGAGCTTTTCACTACTGTATTGTATATATTGTTATTATGCATGTATTAATTATTTACTATTGATTCTGTTCACCATTCCTCACAATGCACACATCATATTAGGTTAATTATTATTATATACAGTGTATGTATGCCTATAAAATGTGTATTTTTTGGCAAATAAATAACCATTAAATAGCCCCGCAAACTTGATTTGTTAGTCCTCCCCCCCCCCCACCAATGTTGATTTGCTTCCGCCATGCCTGAAATGCTGTCATCATTTACTTGCAACATGACTCAAAGTATTAATACTGTGTTGATCATAAAAATATGTGGTGAATTGGAATGATTGAATCTGTGGAGTATTTAATTGTCACAACTAGTACTTTTCAAAACAATTGTGAGGTAATTAAATTATTTTATTGTTTACTTGTAATAGGACTTAAAGTAATACATTATACATTGTAATACAAACATTAATCTCCTAAATAAACAAACTTTAATTTTCATGATTATATACATGTAATTTATATAGATACATTAGATTCCATAATATTATTATTATGGTGAGCTATTGTAACATAGACATTAATTTCGTAAATAAAGTTTATTTTATATGATTATATAATTTAGATTATTATTATGGGGGGATTTTATCTGGGGGGATATTGTCCTGATACCTCTCAAATTCACACCCATATTTCACCAGAAAGCACCATTTCAGTATTGAATTTTTAAAAATGTCTCACCACAGGACCATCCCCCGGCTCGCTCGCTATGATGTCTCGTTTGCCTTTCTGTCTTTGGAAAATGTTCTGCTAACACCCATTTGTAATACTTACCTACATTGCATTTGTGGATATATAATTATGTATATTTTTTCAGTGATCTTCGACAAAACAAAGGGACAATACTAAAGGCATCATGTGATTACATACGAAGATTGAAAAAGGATCAGGACAAGATGAGGCAGTTGGAGGAACAGCGCCGCATGTTGGAAACTAACAACAGAAAGTACATGCTTCGTATTCAGGTATTGGACGTCAATCATATGGTCATTTTGACATATTTAATTAGAGGAAACCCACTGCTGCCACATAGGCTACTCTTTCCGATAAGCAGCAAGGGGTCTTTTATATGCACTGTGCGTTTGACATCCAATAGCCAATGATTAATAAATCAATTTGCTCTAGTGGTGTCAGTGAGAAAGAAATAGGAAATGGTTTCTGATATTAAGGCACCCAACCAGTGCTCCATCATTGGTTTAACCAAAGCCATAGCATGTGCTGTTCTGTTTGTTTGAAAGCCTCTATAAAAGTGCCAACGCTGCTAATAAAAAAGTAGCATATGTGGTGATAGTTTTCTTTTTTCTCTCGTAAGTTGCAAACACCATAGGTTTGATACCTAATAGCTGTTGAATGAATAGTTTGCTAGGGTGTTAGATAAGCAACCCTTTCTTGATAGTAAGGCTAAAAAAAAATATATGTTTCTTGTCATATAATATAGGTAGCTATAAAATCAAGGTGGGGAAGTGAGCTAGGTTTGTTTTAGCTTTTCCAAACATGCAGACCAGAAGATTTTAATAGAATTGATGGATTTGTATGTAAGAACATTTTAACATTTCGAATATTGGTATTGGGGTTTCTTCCGTATCAGTAAGGAGTTGTCTCCCTTGATATGTTAGTCATCAAGGCGCTTGTTTTTTAGGTGTGGTTTTTTAACGAAACCAGAGCACATTGATTTATTAATGATCAGGTACTGGATTGAATTTGAAATATTTGATAATTCTGACAATTTGTCAGTGTGATAGTGTGAGCCAACTTGCAATGGGTTTTGAACCACTGTCTTCAGTTTGAGAGTCTCGACATTCTACCACCGGCCCACTGAGTGTTACTTTCGTTATAATCAGACGACAGTGGTTCAAAACCTATCAGGGGCTGGCTCACACTTTATTATCAAATGTTTGACATCCAAAAAAGTAAAGTTTGTTTTATTTTATGACGTCTCTAGAGCACCTTGATTTTTCTCTTATCGTCTTTTGGACGTCAATCATATGGTCATTCTGACATATTGATTTAGAGGAAACGCACTGTCACCACATAGGCTACTCTTTCCGATAAGCAGCAAGGGATCTTTTATATGTACAGTCCCACAGACAGGACAGCACATACCATGGCCTTTGATGAACCAGTTGTGTCTGACATCCTACCACTGGCCCACAGAGGTTGTTTTTTTTTGTTGCCATGATACAAGTTATATTACCTCACACATGAACATGTGTTAGATTCCAAACAGCTTTTTTTAATGCATCTTTTTATACAAGAAATAGTTTATATAGAATTTTTGGATTTATTTATTTGTTTGTTTTTCTTCAGCAATTAGAACTGTTGATGAAGGCCCATGGTATTCAGACTGGACTTTCAGAAGATATTGTAACCGTGACAACAATGATTCCACCAAGTGCTATGAGTGTGCAAATCAAAAGCGAAGTTGATGGACATGAGCAGAGTAGCAATACATTAAACATATTGGACATGATGGAAGACAGCTCGCCTATTGGGGCGGATCCCATGTTAATATCCGCCCCTGTCAGTCCATATATGGAAGAGGACAGCAATGATGCCATGTAAATTAAGCAGACTCTATTCTGATTGGCTCAAACCACCAGTGATGCTGTGTATATTATTCAAATTCTTTCTTTATTGACTTAAACCACTAGTGAATGTCATCTAAATCATGGTTGATCCATTCTCATTGGCTTAAAACTCTGATGGGTCATGTTTCCTATTACTTTAGATTTATTTATTCATGAGAACTATTTTAGGAACATGATAGGTGTTTTTGGGTTGATTTTTTCACAGAACTAAAATAATTAGTTTGAATCATCTTTTTAATAACATTTAATACCCTGTGTTTACTGGAGACACATTTGGTTACAGATTTATATTACTACAAGCATGTTTGTTGAAAGATTTATTGGATTTTTTAATAGGTAACAGTGGACAAAAGCAGCCATTAAAATTCACATAGCAATTGGTAGCGTCACTTTAAAAGCTGCTACGTAATTTGTTTGTTGCATCATTACACCTCAGTATACTGAATAGCAAAAGAAATGCAAATGTTTGTTCAGATCCAATTTAAACAAATAAGATGAAAAATTATTTCTTGCTGTGCATGCTCTACACCTCTCTGAACATGCCTACAGTAAGGAAAAAAAAAAGTCAAAATACGGTTAACTTTTATTCAATCAAACATTACAAATAAATTTGCATTTCTTTTGCTGTTCCAGTATATAAATATGTAGAATGCTCATTTTCTTGAAATTGTTGTCAGTGTCATCCCAGATTGATGTACCAGTGGTAAATAAGTGCCATTGTAAATTGGTCTGAATTTTAAGAGCTACAGTAGGTCATGAAATCATAATATAACATTTTTAGCAAATGTCACAAAGTTTTACAAGCACAACTTACAAAGTATGAAAGATAAGAAGCAATTTATTTCTGTTCATACTTTAAAAAAATAATAATACACCCCTTGATATACATTGCATGGTTTTGCAAAACAAACATTTGTGTTCATTCATTACCCATTGTAAATAGTGTAAATATTGTGTACATAACTGCAGTCTGTACATATCACATACAAAAACATGTACACTGTACATGGGTGTTTTATAAATAGAAAGAGGTGCAGAATTCTACTCTTAACATATTCAGTGCAGATTACGAGTATACAGTTTTCATATTTTAGCTAGTACAAGTATACACACAGCATATATAAAATTATAAGCTTGAGTTATAATTATGTCACATTACTAGACAGGGTGAATAAATGTATAAGTGTTCTCTACTATTGCTACTGTCGATTTATACATTTATTCACCCTGGCTAGTAATGTGATATAATTATAACTCGAGCTTATATTTGCTACGAGTATGAAAACCACAAATACAAGTATACTCGTAATCGGCAGCGAACTTGTTAAATGACATATTTATTTGCTGTTTTGATGCTTGTAGTGTAGATGCAGATGCCATGTCTCAGATTTTCTTTGTTGTTAGTGCTGTATAGTTTCAGCGGCCTTGTTTTATTTTACTGTTTTAAGATATCAGTTTTAACTTTATCTTTTGTTTGTCAGGCATGATACGTCTCTGTGGAATTGCCGAATTCCGTGAAAACCAAAATAATAATTTAAAAAATAAAGTGAATAAAACCAGGAAAAAATTGCTTGCTTTTAGTTCGCTATGCATGTGATGTCAGTGCATCAGCCTTGCGTTCAGGACAGGCCAGCATACACAGTTGCTAAGTTGCAATTTTGCTGGTTCTCATTGGGTTTAACATGAAGTACAAAACCCAGTCTAGCTAGTAAATTGTCCTGAACAGAAAAGGCTATGGTAGTGGTAGCTTCAGCACGTGCACAGTCGCATCGTCAATGCATGGCACATGGCTGTGTAAAAGCTACACTACCTTTCATCATGAGGGACGAAATTGTTCCACAAAAACCATTTTCTGTCAGTATCATACCTGGTTGGTATAAAGTTAGGCTTTTATGATCAGATTAACCACCATTTTAAAACTACAACTCTATTCTTTTTTTAAATATATAATTATGCGTGGTTTCGAATTGGATATACCTTTTTAAAATCATTTATTTTATTGAATTTGTTGTTTATTATTTACAAGGCCAAAATTGTTCTTTGAAGTGTCAGTGGTATCAGTATACACCAGGGGCACTTTGGCAAATATAAAATGTCTTTATTTACATTATAACTAATATTATAAATAAATCAACATGATGACAAATAGCTTTGGTGCTGTTGTGAAATTTCACCCCTGTAAGTAGCTGTTATAATCATATCCCTAACCATAAACCGTACTAGGTAAAGTTAGACACGGTTTTTGCAGTATGCTTTGTTTTAAAATGTTTACAGTTGTTAAATGGCAAACGACAGCCATATAACATTTTGTTAGCCTCATAGCATAAGTACCTAACTCATATTTTGCCCAAAATGATATTTCTACGTAATTGAGGTCCCTAACACTACTGCTTCACCCTGCATTATTGGCTATATCATACAGTCAATAAGAACGCTCGTTACAGCCCATAATCAATATCTGCCTTAATCATCTGTTTGACCCATTCTCTGCAAGATATAGATATATATTTATATATTTTATGCAATCATTGTTACATTACATTATTTTTACAATTTGTTTAAGTATATGTTTGGAGTTGCCATTGGAATACCATTAAAAGGTTATTTCATGTTTGATAAAGAAAGTGTTTTTCATTTTTTCTTTAAAAAAATTAGGCAATTATGCTTCGAGACTAACAATTTGTTCGTTTAGTTTTAGAATTGCTTCGATTTCACTGCTGTGCAGTGTTGGGAGTATTTTAGACCAGTATTGTAAATTAATACTTGCTTTGTTTGTAAACATGACAGCTTTCATTATCTCAGCATTGTTTCCATGGCTTGTCATCATTCCACATGTAAAATGATTATTTCAAATATCTGTATATATTCAGAAATGTTTTGCTTTATTATATGATGTACAGTGTATATACAATTTATATATTATTATTGTTAGCTGTTTCACAGAGCTTGCTGGAATACAACTTCTTCTTTTCTAGAGTCACACAGTGAATACCAAGCTACCAGTCTCCATTTTAAATGAACATTTTTAATTACAAACATACCACATTTCATCGCCGCTCTGACGAAGGGGCGAATATTCAAAATTTTATAAATTGACCTAAAATGATTTTTCATTTTAATAGGGCTGTAGGTTTTGATTCTGAAAATAACAACTTTATCTTTCACACCTTTAATTATTTAATAAATTAATTATTTTAGACAACAAGTCAAATCAGTGGCATGTCAAATTTTTTGAAACGTTATGAGACTTATTACGTCATTTGGCAAAATAGCATATTCGCCCCTTCGTCAGAGAGGCGACGATTTGTACATAATTAAAATTAAAACTAACATTATTTATTGTTTTTGATGCAAATAATATTGTGTCAAATTATAATTACTTTGATGGTTTGTTAAGCTTATCTTATGTGTTTGAAGCTAAATTTCATGTTTTACTGGGTGAAGTGAAAAATTTCATATTTTATGTGAATTGCATGTCTTGAAGTTAAAGTCAATGTAATATTTGATGATAATTTGTTAAAATATAAGTAAATCATGATATCTGATTGGCAGAATTTCAGATTATATATTGTCACTAAACCAATCTGGTGAAAACAAAATTATTGTTAATTTTTAACAATTTAGTCTTCTCTCGGGATCTGAATAACTGCGAAATTTCATTTAAATGTCGAGGTGTCATCACACTTTAGAGTTAAATCTTGGAAAAGGCAGGCTTTTTTTTATCATATCATTTTGTAAAGATTGAGACAATTTTAGATTGAGGTACTTAATTTTTGCCAAACATATCTGCATTTCTAGCGGAAATTTGTATTTTTTTAAATAACTGAATATTTTGTGCCAATATTGTAATAAGCCACAGTGAAGTAAAATTTTATTCTGTTGAGTCTACATTTATATCAATCTACATTTTTAAGCAAAGTGTTACGTTGTTGAAACCATTTTATTACATAATATTTGACACGTTTTTAACAATTTGTTAGTATTTTTATGTTTGTTATTACACATTTTAGACAAAAAAATGACACAATTATTTATGGAAGTTAGAAATTACTGTAATAAATGGTACAACAACGAACATTAAATAAATTCAACTTGTACAGAATTGAATTTTTAACACAAAAGTAAAGTTTGTTTTATTTAACGACGTGTCTAGAACACATTGATTTATATTTTATCATCGGTTATTGGACGTCAAATTTTTAACACATTCATGATACAGAATGTATAGATCCTAAATTTTGCAGACCAATAGAAATACATGTAATATAGTAAAGTTTGTGTTATTTAACGACGCCTCTATAGCACATTGATTTTTTATCTAATCATCAGCTATTGGATGTCAATCATATGGTCATTCTAACATGTCTTTTTTGGAGGAAACTGCTGCCGTCATATAGGCTACTCCTTCCGATAAGCAGCAAGGGATCTTTTATATGCACCGTCCCACAGACAGGACAGCACATACCACGG
>JAULBS010073653.1:0-20862 GCA_032355785.1 Symmetromphalus regularis | reverse complement strand
GCATTTGGTGAGTGGAAAGACATAAAATTAACCATCACCCATCATATCAAGAACCCCCCACCCCCCTTTTCAGAAATTCTGCTTCTGTGCCTGGGATGGATTAGGTCTAGTCATCACCCATTTCTGGTTTGGTATTTGAATTTGAAAAATGCTCAATTATGCTTAGAAATCGTAGGACCATAAGCTAATGTGAATGTTTTGTTGTGTGGGTTTGTAGTGAGGGATGGGGGTATCTGATATATAAAAAGAAGGAAGGAAGGAAGAGAAAAAAGAAAGAAAGAAAAAAAAGAAAGAAAGAAAGAAAGCAAGCAAAGAAGGAAGGAAGGAAGGAAGGAAGGAAGGAAGGTAGGAGAAAGAAAGAAAGAAAGAAAGAAAGAAAGAAAAAAGATATAGAGAGTGGAAGGAAGGAAAAATAAAGAAAAAATATATTGTCTACTCAACACCCATACATGAGCAGAGCAAAATCTATCACTGCATTCAAGGCTTTTTAAAAATAATAATAATATAAAAAATCACACAATGGCTAAACATATATCCAGAAATGAAGAAGAAATCCACTCCAAAAACAAAAAATAAGCCTCAAAGTTTTTGAAAATCATCATTCTGAAATGGCCAGTTGATATTCAGATGCCATGAAATCATCTATTTTATAAAAATAGCTGCCCCTCTTTGAAAATTCCTATATCCGCCACGGTTTCTTTGATATGCACACACACTTTCCTTTCTTATCATCAGATCTGTAAGTGGGCAAATAACTAACAGTAATTACACTGCAGATATCCATACGCCATGGCTTTCATGTATATTATCAAAGATAACTTGTACTTACGTTTACAACCACAAACTATTTATATTTATTTTATGTAAAAAATTATCTTTCTGACCTTGGAAACACATACAATTAAAATGTGAGCGGAACATACCTCATAACTAGCACGTCTAATTAAGGATTTCACTAATCTAATTTTGTTTATCATGATCAAACGAATTCTCAAAAATTTCACCCTGTCTTACAAACGAGTAGAAGCAAAAATCTCCACCAAAACACCCCAAAAATGCTGTTTTATAGGCAAAGTTGCCTTAAAGCTGAACAAATACGGTATTAATTATAAAAATCCTTGTTTACCTCTGTCTCCCGTCTTACAAACGAGTGGAAGCAAAAATCTCCCCAGAACACTTAACTCAAAAAAACCTCCCCATCTTATAGGCAACGTCGCCTTATAGTCGAACAAATACGGTATTAATAATAAAAATCCTTGTTTATCTCTGACTCCCATCTTACAAACGAGTGGAAGCAAAAATCTCCCCATAACACTCCAAAAACACTCTTATAGTATTATAGGCAAAGTTGCCTTATAGTCGAATAAATACAGTATTAATAATAAAAATCCTTGTTTACTTTTGGCTCCCATCTTATAAAAGAGTGGAAGCAAAAATCTCCCCAGAACACTTAACGAAAAAAAAACCTCCCCTCTTATAGGCAACGTCGCCTTATAGTCGAATAAATACGGTATTAATAATAAAAATCCTTGTTTACCTCTGTCTCCCATCTTACAAACGAGTGGAAGCAAAAATCTCCCCAGAACACTCCAAAAACACTTTTATAGTATTATAGGCAACGTTACCTTATAGCAGAATAAATACAGTATTAATAATAAAAATCCTTGTTTACTTTTGGCTCCCGTCTTATAAAAGAGTGGAAGCAAAAATCTCCCCAGAACACTTAACTAAAAAAAAACCTCCCCTCTTATAGGCAACGTTGCCTTATAGTCGAATAAATACGGTATTAATAATAAAAATCCTTGTTTACCTCTGACTCCCATCTTAGAAACGAGTGGAAGCAAAAATCTCCCCAGAACACTTAACTCCAAAAACACTCTTATAGTGTTATAGGCAACATTGCCTTATAGCGGAATAAATACGGTATTAATAATAAAAATCCTTGTTTACTTTTGGCTCCCATCTTATAAAAGAGTGAAAGCAAAAATCTTCCCAGAACACTTAACTCCAAATAAAACAGGAATTCTCGAGAATTTCACCTTCTTACAAACAAGTGGAAGCAAAAATCTTCTCCAAAAACACTCCCAGTCTTATAGGCAATGTCGCCTTATAGCCAGATAAATACTGTATCAGGGGCAGATGCAGGATTTCTGAAAGGGGGGTCCAAATGTGATGGGTGAATAGGACTGGGGGAAAATGGTTAATTTTCACGTCCTTCCACTCGGAAAATATATGTAAAAAAAGAAAAAAAAAGTTTGATAATGGGGGGCATCCAGACCCCCTGTACCCTTTGGATCTGCTACTTGGCATTAATTATACAAATCCTTGTTTACCTCTGGCTTAGACAACAATGTTAAATCATTGATCATGACTTTGTGGAACAATAAACCAAAATAATAAAGGAATCACACAATCACATCACTTTAGAAATCCTTTAGGAGGAGAATCAGTTTTGTTTTGTCTAAAACCTATGTGGTCTGAATTTTTATTGAGACTAATTATGATTCACCTTGAAACCACCCCCAAAAAACCCTGATTCACAGTTGAAATTGTGGTTTCTACAGCTTAAAAACTATTTTTTTTTTAAACTATGGATCAAGGTTGAATCATGAATAAGAAAATGGTCCTATACTGCATTTGTTGCTCTTTTAAGATCTGCATTGAAGCAAGACAAAATATAGATAATTTTTCTTACCTCACTTAGTAGAAATCCTGAAAACATCAAATACGTTCTTCAAACTTCAGTACAGTAGTCTCCCTTTTCAGAACTGCTAAAACAAACATTCTCATATTAATAAATTTTCATTTATAGATATATTATATACATTCATGGTTTTATTCAGAAATGCAAAAATAAACATTATCAAATAAATATATTTTCTTCTGTTACTGTTATGCATGTACATCCATGGTTTCACCCTCCTTCAGAATTGCAACAACAAATATTCTCAAATAAAAACATTTTCTGGTATATATAGCCTAAACCTTCATGGTTTTATCCAGAACTGCAAAAACAAACATTGTTAAATAAATACATTTTCTCTGTCATTGTAAATGTTCTCTGTTATTGTTATACATCCAAGTTTTCAACAAATATACTCAAATAAATAGTTACATTAGTTATACATGTCCATTATCATCCAATGTTATATAAGTTCCACATTGTAACAACATTGTCCTGTTATAATTGTGAAAACATTGTATAACATGTGGACTGGTGGGATTAACAAATAATCTACAGAGATTTAGCTGTCTAGTCGCGTATATCACACAATTAGACAAGGTGAAGGAATGTTTTCCAATCACACCCAACCACACTGACATCGGAAGTCATTCAGCATTTGGTTTAGGTGTGATCAGTCGTAGGTTCAAACCCCTGCAGAGATACTGGCCTAGCTACTATCTAGTCAATTGGTCAGCTGGAGGCTCACACTTGATTAAGTGTCAAAATTACCAAATGTTTGAATACTAATAGCTGATAATTACGGTAATCAATCAATTTTCTCTGAAGGTTTAGTTAAAAAAAAAAAAAGTTTTATAAAAACTTTATATTTAAGAACATACATGTATTACCTGAAAGACTCAATACACTATGACAAACGTACATGCAGGCAAGTGTACGTATACATAAATGAATTTATCACAAATTGGTTTTTAAAAAATTATTATTTACAAAAAAATTTAATTATAGTTTAAAACTAAAATTTAAATTGTTGTGTGTGTCTGGAGTGAGGGATGGTGGTATCTGATAACATAAAAAGAAATAAATAAATAAAAAGATAAACAAAATTTAGAATGAAAGAAAGAAAGGAAAAAAGGAAGTAAGGAGGGAAGGAAGGAAGTAAGGAAAAAGACATTTCATGTCCTATGATCACATTTTAACCCTGCTACAGTTCTAACACAGTCTAGAAAATACAAAATCATAAATGACTTGGTGAAGTACTTTTTTTGTCTCATAAATCTGTCACAGAACTTTAGCACCAATTCTTTTCTTTTTTCCCCCCTTTATCAGTTGGTGAAATCTTTGGATGCCTACTTACAACGTAAGCGCCTAAGTAATTTTTTGTTATTTTGAGAAAAGGGCAAAAAACTGGTGCAATTACCTATTAAAAGCATACTCCCACTGACCCTTGACCTAATTAATTTCCAAACAAAGAATTAATTTTAAGTATAAACATATGAAGTATAAACAAATACTTCATTGAACTACTTACATAACCACTTCATCTCGCTTATTATCAATATTTTAAAAATAATAATGAATTATGCTCTTTGACAAATAAATCATAAACAATAAACTCGACATGGAATTCTCTATACCATGGTTCAGGTAAAATGTCTTGCGTGATATAAAAGCGAGATCTAGTATCACAAATGCATGTGAGTTTCATTCGTAATTAATATTTAGAGCACAAAGGCCCTTAAATTCTGTGGGACTATGCCTTTAATAACTATGTATTAACCGTAATAATAATTATTATCAAGTGGGTAAGGAAGTGCACAATGACAGCCTATGACAACTGTTGTAAAAAATGTGTCAGACTGAAAATCTCAAAATGGTCAAAAACTTACTTGGGCACTTACAATGTAATCACTGCAATTTAATAGGCTATGCAGGGATGGGTGTGGTAATTTTGGAAGTATGGACTGTATGTTTAACAGCTAATAGCCCCATTCTGTTAATAAGAAAGTGTAGCCTACGTGGCAGTAGCAGCTATCCCTCATTTCACATTCCAGCCAGTTGTCCACAACTGGTGCTGCAAAGACCACATGTGCTGGTCTGTCTACGAGAAGGTGCATATAATAGATGCCATTCTATTAATAAGAAAGAGTAGCCTATGTGGCAGTAGCAGGTTTCCTTTGTAGACCATTACAAACCTGTATATTTGACAGCTACTAGCTGCTGAATAAACAACCAATTGTTTCTGTAAAAAAAGTAAAGTTTGTTTTATTTAATGACGTCTCTAGAGCACATTGATTTTTATCTCATCATCGGCTATTGGACGTCAATCACATGGTCATTCTGACATATGTTTTTAGAGGAAACCTGCTGCCGCCACATAGGCTAATCTTTCTGATAAGCAGCAATGAAAGCACATACCACGGCCTTTGATGAACCAGTTGTGGACCATTGTTTGGAACCAAAAATAGCCCAAACTGCAAATGTGTCCACTGAAAAGGATCGATCCGATGACCGACAGCTTGACAAGCAGACACACTACCGTTTGAACTACATCCCGCTCTCAATTGTTTATGATTACCAGGTATAATGTTAAAATGTAGATGTAAGTGAAAATGAAGTGCTTGTTCTGATAGGGAGGAAATGTGCACTGTTTTCCCCCGCTTGCAGACGTTCATGAAGTGTTAGCACCACGAGTGTGGCTAACGGAGATAAAGTGCATGTCAGGTTTTTCAGTAGACTTTCACCTGATAACAGCTTTTAATACGGGCTCGTGGCATTTTGTATTTATTTGAGTGAATTATCACTTTATTTATAGCAGCATGGGGGGCACGGAAAGAAACAAATGATATCTATCAGGCTTGTATTTTTATTTAAGTAATTTTTCAATAGTCAGGAAAGTACATTGGAAGTGCGCCTCAGTGGTCATTAATAGAACACCGAACTCTCAAGCTGAAAACTGTTGTTCAAAACTCATTGGAGACTACCTCACACTTGGCTACATGCCAAAATTACCAAATGTTTGACATCCAATAGCTAATGTAAAGTTAAGTTTGTTTTATTTAACGATGCCTCTAAAGCACATTAATTTTTATCTTATCATCGGCTATTGGACGGCATACATATGGTCATTCTGAAATATGTCTTTAGAGGAAACCCGCTGCTGCCACATAAGCTACTCCTTCTGATAAGCAGCAAGGGATCTTTTATATGCACTGACCCACCAACCAGACAGCACATACCACGGCCTTTGATATACCAGTTGTGGACCACTGTCTGGAACGGAAAATTCCAATAGCTAATGATTAACAAACCAAAAAAAAGCAAGAAAAAAAAGCACATTGTTTGATGAATGGTTGTACTTATTTTCATGTTTATATCCAATTAAGGTCAATTAAGGTTCAAGCATGCTATCCTGGGAATACAGCCAAGCTTCATGTGCTGTCTGTCCAGAACAGAGGTTAGTAGAGAAGATGAAACCTGTTGTCACCGCACTAATGTAGCTACTCTTATCGATAAGCACCAAGGGATGTTTTATATGCACTATCCCACATACAGGATAGCACATACCATGGAATAAAGTCAAATATGTATTAATAAAAAAAAGGTTTAATTACTTGAAACCCTATAATATCAATTTACTTTTCAAACAAAGTGTACGTATTTTAGATACCAGTACTCAACACAAAAAAGTAAAGTTTGTTTTATTTAACGACGCCTCTAGATTTTTATCTTATCATCGGCTATTGGATGTCAATTATATGGTCATTCAGATATATTTATTTAGAAGAAACCCACTGCTGCCATACAGGCAACTCTTTCCAATAAGCACCAAGGGATCTTTTATATGCATGTCCAGTTGGCAGGACAACACAAACCATTGCCTTTGATGAACCAGTTGTGGACCACTGGTAGGAATACCTATTTTCAGTGCCAGATTAACCATAACAGGGCCGGGGCAAATGAATATAAAATTATTTGGGCCAGTTTTAACATAATTAAAAACAATTATATTCAAATGTTTTACTCTTAATTTTTTTCACTCATAATTTTGGGTCAGTCATAACAGTGGGCCGGGGGCCCTTTGCCCCATTTGCCCCCATTCTAATCCTCAACTGCCTATTTTAGATACCAATACAAAAAACAATTATGGCATACATGTAAGTATGAAATAAATGTTATGGAATCAAATTTCAGAAATAAAACCTTGTATTCATAAACAACATTTAATTACTGGAAACCCTATAATATCACTTTAATTTTTCAAAATTTGGCAAAATCTACACAAAAATTCCCAAAGTAAAAGTCAAATTTCAGAAATAAAACTGTATTAATAAAAAGGGTTTAATTACCAGAAATCCTATAAAACAAAAAGCACATGCAATTAAAAGAATGCATGTATATACCTATGTGCTCACATGTAAGCATGGGTCTATTCTTTAATCTCTTATTTTCTCTCTCCTTTCTCTTTATTACCTCAAATAAATATGGGTTCATATTATTATTATTATTGTTATTACTCATATATATATATATATATTATTCGTGTTTATATTAAAAGATTATAATTTATTTTTAATTGTATAAAATGTAAGTCAGTGATCCAAAAGCCCCAACCTTGGCACTGTCAAATGTTTCTGGTGTAATTAAAAAACAAAAATAAAATAATAATAATTATTCTTTCTATATATATTTGCATACAAATTAATATTATGCAAGGTGTAATTAAAAAAATAAATAATAATAATAATTATTCTTTCTATATATATTTACATACAAATGAATATTATGCAAGGTGTAATTAAAAAAAATAATAATAATTATAATTATTCTTTCTATATATATTTGCATACAAATGAATATTATGCAAGGTGTAATTAAAAATAATAATAATAATTATAATTATTCTTTCTATATATATTTGCATACAAATGAATATTATGCAAGGTGTAATTAAAAAAAAAATAATAATAATTATTATTCTTTCTATATATATTTGCATACAAATGAATATTATGCAAGGTGTAATTAAAAAAAAAAAAATAATAATTATAATTATTCTTTCTATATATATTTGCATACAAATGAATATTATGCAAATAACAGGAATATGCTATTATCAGGAATGCAATTAAGTGGACTTCACTGTATCACTTTAAATTTTCCAACAAATTGTACCTGTATAAGATACCAGAACATAACACAATGACAGCATAAGTGAGATATAAATGTTATGAAATCAATAGCGCTCTGTCAGACGTGACCTCACCCAGACAAATACAACGGCATTTTGTGATCTTGTTCCCAGAGATCAATACGCTAAACAGGAACCTATTCAAACTCAATCAAACTGTCACTTGTCGGGCTTCGTCTCTTTTATATACTCGTTCCATCTGTTACAAACAATTACGAACTTAGGCCAAAGTATTTTTATTTTCAGTTCTTTAAACATAGGCCCCCCCCCCAAAAAAATAGGGTAGGAGGGATTGATTGACTGATTGATTGATTGATTATTTAACGACTCCCCAGCACAAAAAATAAACATTGGCTATTGGTTTTATGTAAAAAATCAAAAATCAGTGTAAAGTGCTGATTTATATTATTTAATATATACAACAGAAATAAAAATATATATATTAAAGAATTAAATACATATCATTATGATAAAAAATATAAAACCCTATAATAAATAAAACAATGTTAAAACCAAATTCAATAAAACTATGAATGAAAAATAAATTTATGATAAAAACCAGTTTGCTTAAAAAAATTAATGGTTAGTTGTGGATGGAACCTAGAGAAACAAAACATAAGATCAACAGCCTCAACACCAACTCAATACACTGCATTTCTGCTCACTGTGGCATTACTGGAAATGAAACAGTAGAGGCACTTGCTAAAGAAGCAAGCTAGAAATCAGTTTCAACATTAGCTATTTTATTAGCGAGATTCAGCACTTATACTAACACTCAGGCCCGTGCAAAACTGGTAATAGGCCCAGGCCAGATGGGAAATGCAGGACCCGATTTCAAACTTCTCATTAAATATTTTTCCAATCAGTACTAAATATCAAGGGATATAGGCAGCCTCAAAATTATAGGCCCATGCCAACTGGCTTATCTAACCCATCTGTTCTGGCCTGCTAACATTAACCTGTCCAAACCCAAACGGCACTGACTCCTGAGGGCCAATTTTGAAGTCAAAGAGTGAAAATAAATAAATTATTAAACAGGTATCTTCACTATACAGGTTTTTATAAACGCATAAAATGTAGCACAAAATTTAACATACATTGGATCATATTGAGACTTTCAAGTATTTCAAGATATGGAACCAAAATGGTAGTGAACCCTGGAGGCCAATTCTGGGGTCAGTCAGTGCAGACAAATATCAGTTTTGACACACTAACAACTACCTAAAAAATATTTAATTCGAAACAGCTAAGGAACATGTATCGAGACTAGATAGTATTTTAAACTAATATGATTGTGATGTTTTGTAATAACACTCACCGTTACGTTGCTGTAAAATACGTCATCGTCGTCTTCGCAGTTATCCATGTTTCGTTTTAAGAGTGTCACCTTCACAATAGCAGCCTTATGTGCCAATCTTGTTGTTGTTGTAATTGTTCTAAATAAAGCACAAAACAATTGTATCGCTCTTGAAACATCCCTTTGTACAATACAACTCAATGGATATTTCAACAACTTCACTTACGTTTTGAACTAGTGGTGACGCTAGGTGTCGCAAAATATTACTTTCACGTTAGTTTGTGCTTCGTGCTGCCTTGTCTAGAAAAAACGTATATATGAGATCTCATGTTAATAAGTACTACTGAAGCGGTTCTTCTTAACAATGTGAACAACAGATCCTATATCTGATATCTAGTAGCTCCTTATTAAAATAATATTCTCGGACTTTGGAAAGTTAATTTATATGTTTTTTGACGTCAACAATGTTTCTTGTCCTTCTTTGAAATGTTTAATATTATCAGCCACAGCTGACAACACACTATCCATTGACGATGACAAAAACACAAACGATCTCTTAAGTTTGTTACATGTATACCTGTGTATGTGTCTGCACACGCTGTTTCATTATGTAGTATTTTTTAATGAACGACTTTATAGTCCTATTATCCAATGTAAAATAAGATTTAAAAAAAATCGTTCAGACCGCTTTTCAACACAAATGCAAGTAAATAAATGATCTGTTAATAATTGCATTTGGTACACGGTTCATTTGTTTCGCACAATACCGCCCACGTTATCCAAGAATCGATGTTTTTTCTTGTCTTTTTCTATACGTAATTTGTACAGACCACCTCCTTATAGTTACATATTTATGTCTTTCAAATAAGTCGTCTGCTATCGTTTCGAAATAATCTTCTGTTGAAGTCGGATATTTAAAATAACCCTAGAAGATTTTTTTGATTCACAGTGCTGTATCCAAACATGCTCTCTAGAAACGAAGTAAGATCCACAGTTTTACAGACACCATTGGCGGATCCAAGGTGGCGTGTTACAAGGGTTTCGAGACTCCTCTTTGGTAAAAGGTTATGATTCACAGGATTGTGAACCCGATTCTTTTCAGTATTATATTTTTAGTAACTGTTTTTCAGTCCCCTGTTCCTAAATATAAGACAGCCAGCCGTGTCGAGAGGCAAGAAAGGATTGTTTGTAGAATATACAAACTTTGAGCATGTATTATATATTTAGAAACACAATATTCAGTACGTAAAATGTGTTCTGCTAATTACAGTATTCAGTGGCAGATCTAGGGAGGGACAGGGGCGTTAAAGAATACGAGGAGTCGGCATCATATTATCGGGCCACCTGGATTTTCTGGATTCGCAACTGTTATAGTGTATACATATATCAAAAAGCATAACTGTGACCCGTCATATCAAATTGGGTCATCATGTTTTCAGTTATTCATAGAATTTATTCCCATTTTTCTTGAATAATAAGCTTCATTTATAAACAAATATGTGAAATTCTGAAACAGGATTTGTTTTAGAACATTGCGGTTAAACATACTTAAACGGTTTTGTTTGTTAGATCGTATTTGGACCATCTTATTGTACATTGACCATTAGTCAAATACATTATATATAATATATATATATATATAACGTAGCCGTGATGATACAGACGAGGCTTGCTTCGTCTGGAATTTCAGTCGCAGATTTGTTTTATTTTTTCACTATGATATCGATATTTATTATCCACATGGTTCAAGCTCCCAGCATCTGGGTTTGCCTCGGTTGTTTTCCCTCTCTGGCTACGCCCTAGCATATAAAGATATAGAAAGTTAGCGCGCCACGTCCTCCATCTCAACCCAACCCCATTACAAAATACAAAGAATCATACTTACAGTTACAGATCTGACTAATTACATACGTTTTCAATAATATAAATGTTATATAATGTCTGACAAGGGGTTTGTGGCTGTTACTTGATTCTGTGCTGGATCTGTCACCGATGTACGGAAGTAGTATTCTATTATTTCTTGTATATATAATGACTGCGATCGATTTACAAGTATCGGGTACCTGTGGCTGCGTTCTGTAAGATTTTTTTTTAGCACCCTGTCGTCTGCTTGCTTTGCTTAAAGGAACAGAATCATAGTTGAATAATGGTGGCAGTCCTAAACATATTGTGTTGAAGTGGGAGGGGAATGCATTTATAATAAATAATTAATGTTTTGGGGATTCAGTTGATCCCCAAAAAGACCCTTTATATTTTTTGAGTGCGAAGCATTATACTTTTTATTTTATGAAAATAATTATGTTTGTAGGAATCTACTAATTTGCAGTTGATCATAAATAATTAATTACATGAAATAATAATAATAACAACAATGATACTACTACTACTACTACTACTACTACTACTACTACTACTAATAATAATAATAATAATAATAATAATAATACTAATACTAATACTAATAACAATATGTTTAAGGTTTACACCAAAATTCCGATTGTTTCATTAACCATTAAAAATATTGAACAAGGAACATACGATTATTATATAAGACAATACAAAATATATTTAAAAAAAAAGGTTTTACACTTTCTTCTTATTTTATACATAGCCTCAATCCAATGTTGAGCCTTTTTTCTGTTCATTTGATAAATTTTTTTCCCAAAACCACTACAATGCGTCTGAACATTTCTCCAGTGAATATAGCAGCAAACATTTCTGTGCTTCTTTCCTTGGATATGTCATGCTTAAAATACATTACCGAACGAAACAGATTAAACCGAAATAAAATTATCTACATAGATTTGAAGGCATGGAAGTAAAACTGACATAGGAGTCTCTATAGAGATGAGAAAGCTTAGAAGTTGGCGGTTAAACTGAAATACGAGACGAAGAAGAAGGGAAAAGAAGCCATAGTTACAATGTTTAAGAGCAATTCTAATGGCAGTTTAGTACTGTGGTATTGATCATCTCCCTGGTTTTGTGGAAGAGGTTATCATTTCTACGGCTTTTGGTGATGAGGCACCAGCGTATAACAAACTCAATTGGCTTCAAAAAACGCATAAACACCAGTCCTGTTCAAACTCAAACTTAAGAAAAAGACTGATTGTTTAAAGTCAGCCCAGCTTATTGATTATTGATCGCCTATTAGGTGCCAAACATACGGTATTTGTGACTCATGGTCTTTAGAAGAAGCCCGCTCTGCTGCCTACAACTCTTTCAGATTAGAATCTGAACTGAACAGTAACGATGAACTGCACTTTATTTCACTCTGGCCGTAATTCATCGGATCTTTCTTATTCTCTTTGCCACAATCAGAATAGCACATACCACGACTTTTGTTACACCAATTATGGACTACCAGCTGGAACGGGAAGTAGCCTAACTGGGTCCGCTACAGGAGATCGAGCGGGTTTCTTCTGGTGACTAGTGTACAAAATTACCAAATGTTTTAGTTAAAAATATATAAAAAATTAAACAAAAATGTCTTTGTATTTAAAAACGCGTTTTTCGTGTACAAATGTAAGAAAAGGAACTTCTTTTTGTAAGACTAAGAATATAGTCCTAATGCATGACGTCAGATCAGAACAAGCATTGTGCGAATCTCGTAATGGCCGTATAATAGCAATTCTTTCCACGGAAAAAGTTAATTGCTATTACGTCTTTGTTCGCGAGAAATCGCAT
Source organism: Symmetromphalus regularis (assembly GCA_032355785.1). Taxonomy (NCBI): domain Eukaryota; kingdom Metazoa; phylum Mollusca; class Gastropoda; order Neomphalida; family Neomphalidae; genus Symmetromphalus; species Symmetromphalus regularis. The sequence continues at coordinate 8,007 of JAULBS010073653.1, read as the reverse complement.
TTCTATGAATGGAAACGTTATTATATTTGTATTACAGTTCAAACAGATGCTGTTAAATAATCCCCACTTTAATTTACATTTATGTAATTGGAAAGTGATATCATTTCTTTTTAAATTGAGCTTTTGAATTAACTGATTTTCAAGAAAACTGACGACAACAATGTTCACCTGTTTCGTTAAGAAAAGTAATTCATGTGTATTTTGACTATATTTATTCTAAATAAGACTGATATCCAATCTTTGATGTTGTTTATTATACATTAGGCAAGGATACAGACGAATATGTTTTGTTTGAATGCCCTGCATTTTTCACAAAAAGACAATTATTCTTTAAAAAAAGAATTTATAACACGGCCAAATTTTGATCAGTTTGCTTTGTTATTTAAGCAGAAACAGTTGTCAAAAGTACGAACACTTAGTAAATTTGTAATGTCTAAATTTAGAAATGAACTGTAAATTGATATTTGATTTGCACATTAAGCAATATATAGTTTTGTCACTTATAACTGCCAACCACATATATCACCGTTGGTGGTCTTTATGTGAATAACAGTTTGTTGTTGTTGCCAAACTATTTGTCTACTTTTTTATACACAGCAAGGGTTCTCTTACATTCAATTCCCCACTTACAAGATGATACTAACCCATTTCCTAGAGAGTAATTCTAAAGATAGAAAGTTCATCTATGCTATGTGTCATCAGATCGATCCTCATCAGTGTGTGTTCCTTATTACAGCCAGTGGTCCACTACCAGTACAATAAAGGCCATGGTGAATGCTGTCTGTCTATAGGAAATCACATATAAACGAACCCTTGCTTATATTCAGAAAGAGTATCCCTATGTAGCAGTAAAGTTTTCTTCTTAAGACGATGAGTCGCAAAGACTACATTTTACACCAAATAACCGCTAAATAAAAAATGTTGGAATGCATTAAACATTCCTTTCCTTGTTTCGACGAGTCATGCCTTCTACATGACCTGGAGTATGATTTGAATAACATGAGGCATTTAAGACAGTCATTAGCAAACCATTATATCCACAAAGGATTTAGATGGAATCATATGTCTGCTATTGTTGTCACTGGAAGTGATAGCAGCTGCTTCCCGTGTGCAGTGTTAATTCATGTGGGCATGTTGTATAAACATATCTCATTGGGATTACAATATTGAGCCGCTAGATCGACAGTGCTTCCCGTATGCTTATTAATTGTGGATATGCAGTGATCTATAATAATAGTAGAAATGATTGCCTATTATTGCTGTTATACAGAAATAGGTAGTAAAGATAAGGTCATGAACTGTAATAACAGTAGAAATGATTGCCTATTATTGCTGTTATACAGAAATCGGTACTAAAGATAAAGTCATGAACTGTAATAACAGTAGAAATGATTGCCTATTATTGCTGTTATACAGAAATAGGTAGTAAAGGTAAAGTCATGAACTGTAATTACAGTAGAACTGATTGCCTATTATTGCTGTTATACATAAATCGGTACTAAAGATAAAGTCATGAACTGTAATAACAGTAGAAATGATTGCCTATTATTGCTGTTATATAGAATTCGGTAGTAAAGATGATGTCAGATTCTAAACTGAATGCATAGCGGGACATGGGGTATCGGGTTTTTTCCATGAATATTTTGATGGCATTTAGCGTATTTCTTATCAAAAAGTGAACTTCTACTTACAAAGGACACTTTTTAAAATCAAATATTTAGAGAGGGGCGGTGGAAAGAAACAACGAACCCCTTGTCCTTTACTGCACTTGACATAACTGTTTGCAAAATTAAATAATGACCCTGACTATTCTCTGTAAAAAGGATGCTTAATTGTATTATAATTGTATCATGGGCGAAATTTAGCTCAGAAACAGATCATCCGCCTAAGATACAATGGTTTATCGGATCCATCCTCTTCAGTTGACCCTATGGATTATTTTCCGTTCCAGCCAGTGTTCTTTCACTTGATTATCAAAGGTCGAAGTATGTGTTGTCATATCTGTTGGAATATAGATAGAGCATGTAGCAATCTTCTTCAGATAATCGGAAAGAGTTGCATATATTGCAGTAGCGGGTTTCTTCTATAAACCATGTGTCACGAATACCAAGAGTTTGACATCTGATATCAGCTGATTAACCAGTGTGTTGGATGTCGTTAAACAAACAATCCTTTCTTTATAATTTTCTCATTATCATGATATGAGCACAAACTGTATTGCGGTTAAGTGTTGAAACTGTATTTATATTCAGACAGTCCTCCTGTAAATAATTTTGTTGCATATGCATGTTTATTTTTTAACGTATTGTCCTCATATGCCGTTGCTGAGCGGTCTGAGAGAAATAAAGTGTTGTGTTCTGTGAGTTCACTTTATTTTTATCTTTTCACTAGAATCTTTTTTTTTGTAGATATCTACAGATCGCGTAGATGAAGAAACTACACACCACATTCCAAACTATTCAACTCAATAAATTCGCGTTCACCAGTTTCCAGGATTAGGTGAGTGGCTGGCTTTTTGTTGTTTGCAGTAAATTTGTCTTGGCATACTCATGATTAACGTCGGAGATCCGACTTACATCATATTTATCACGTGTTTATCACTTGTTTTTATGACCTAAAAAGAAAATGAATTCCATTAGTGTCACTGGCAAAGACACGAGGAAGGGAGAGCAGGGTGTGGTGACACGGGCAATACGCCAAAATAATATTTTTTCCCTAACCTATTTTTATATTTACATCTTGCAATCCTATTAGTGTTTTCTGTGCAGTTTTTCTTCAAAATAAAATGCCCCCACCTTCTTACTCTCCAATATAAAATCTGCCCTACTACCACTAGTTAGCACCAAAATACGTTTTTGGCAAGCATGAATAGAAGAGAAATAATTCTAGATGAATTTATAAATGATCGCTTCTAAAATGAGCACATACATTTGAAATTTCGAAATGATTGGAATCAGAAGCAAACATGATTTGCCATTAATATATTTATACTCAACAAATAACGACAGGTGTAAGAAAAAAAGACTCCTAGGCTAATTTTCATCACAGGGACGCCAGTAATGAATTTCAATCATAAAAAAGGTCACATCTAAAAAAAAAAACGCGCCGTCTCTGGCATTATGACGGGTCTAAACGTATTTTCATAAATCCAATACGTAGGGCGTATAGTTGTAGGAACATTCGCCTGATTCGTCGTAGATCAGAACAGCACATACCATAGCCTTTGATTGTTTGGTTTATATTAACAACACCACTGCAGCACATTGATTTATTAAATCCCGGCTATGGGATGTCAAACATTTGGTTATTGTTTACACGTTGTCAAGCATGAACCAGCTTCCAAAAGGTTTCAAACCTTCCTTTGTCATCAGCTTGAGAATCAGATGTTCTAACACCAGGACCACTAAGGCTCACTATCACGACCCTTGATACACGAATCGTGATGGTACTGACTGTTACCGGAATAAACCCAGAGAATGAATCCACCATCTGGGTTCGATCCTACAACCAACGCACACCAGGGGAACACTCTACAGACAGAGCTCGATCCCGCTCTACGTAATATCATAGTTTTGTGAACAGGCTTATATCAATATAAACCTAAATTCAAAGATTAATATTGGAAACAGGCGTTTGCAGGAATTTTGTAAAGGGGTCCAATGGTACTTTTTAGATTTTCGACATTGGAGGTGTGGTGCAAGCTTAGTTAAGATATAATTATATTATAAAACGAGACGAATTGGTGACCTCCCAGACCTCAATGGAACCACCATTAGCATGAAACAGTGAATAAAATGTTACAGATTCAATAGATTTACGTATATCAAAATACCGTTTACTGTTAAACCAGCAACGCAATGTTGTCACATCCAAACTGCTTCATTATTTACACGTAATGCTTATGTTATTTTCATATTACATATTGAAAGTTAATCCACCGATTCACAGAGGCAGTGAAACACATACATATAGAATATGACAATTAGCGACACCAACTGTTTGATTTACACGTAATGGGAGACGATGGCTTTCACCATTAGGTATGATTATTTATTGATAGCAAATACGTGGAATGGAGTCCCGCCACAGTGCAACAAATACCTGTTAAAGAATAAAGAACAAACAACTGATTAGCTTCTGAATATATTTGTCCTAGTTCATGGTATCTGATAATTCATTGTAAGTAGAAACAGAATACGTAATGCCTGTTGCTAGGTATGCTTTTAAACATGCTATTTGTTGTGCTATGAAATATTGAATGAGTAGTATATACATTTAGAAATCATTTAGGTAATGCCCGTAAGCCCCCATCCAATAAATCTTCTGTCGATCATTAGCTTTTAAACATGTTATTTCAATTCATGGTTTTCAGAGGAAACCCGCTACCGCCACATAAGCTACTCTCCCCAGTTGGTAGCAATTCTTTTATATATGCACTTTACCACAGACAGAAGCGCATACCACTGCTTTTATTACACCAGTTGTGGTCCTATGGTTGGATGGAGAAATAGCCCAAATGAATTCACTGAGGGGGATTGATCTGATGACCCGTAGCACCTCAGTGGACGCTAAACATTTTGAGATAAGTTCCACTCCTATGCATTACCATCGTACTTGTGCAAGGCTCACTGGGTAGGTTTATCAAAGACCATGGTTTGTGGTATCCTTTCTGTGGGATAGTGTATATAAACAAATCCCTTGGTGCTTATCGGTAAGAGTAGTGTGGCTGCAGCGCGTTTCGTCTCTTCTACTAACACTAACCCCTGTATTGGGCAAACAGCACAGGAAGCTAAATTGTGTGCCCAGGACACCGTGACTGAACCTTAATTTGATATGAGCACAACCAGCAAATTAGCCATAGCGAATTGTTGAATGGTCAGCTTTTATATACCCCGCTACAAGCCAGTATATTCAAGAATATTATACAACATTATCATACCCAGTAGGCATAACCTACTAATTTGGACGAGTGAATACAGACAATTTAGCTAATATCTTCCTAATGTTCTACAGCTGACTTCATTTTGTTATTATCTAAAACAGGGCTCTCTGGGAGGTAACCCCCATACATTATTTATTAAATTGTAAAGTTCTATTCTGATGAGCTCTCTCCAAGGATTGTCTAAGTAAGGAATGATTTGTGAATGGGGAATACTTTCTTATCATGATAAGCTTGTCCTGACACTAGACAAGAGGAAATTAAATCTTAAAGTTGGCATCCAATGTAATCCTAAACGAAAAAATAGTTATCTTTCTTCTAAACCGTATCTGTTGACAAGGCAGAGTCCAAGAAACAATATACATATTCAAAGGTGTAAAGGTTTTGCATTTATGAATCTAAATCACGAATTCGTCTATATAAAAGATTCTTGCTAATGAAAAACAAAATTTATCGGGTTTACTCTGAGGACTATGTGTCATAATTAGCAAACGTGGGTTTTCTATTGAATAATAGTGGTGGTGTTGAAAAATAAATTGAAATCAAATAACCCTCCTTGTGTGAGCCTCTGTGGTCCAGCGCGGTAGAACGTCGGACTCTCAAGCTGATGACAGTGGTTCAAAACCAGTTGAAGGTCCAACCAGTGGTCCACAACTGGTTCATCAAAGACCATGGTATGTTTCGTCCTGTCTGTGGAACTGTGCATATAAAAGACCCTTTGCAGCTTATCGGAAAGAGTAGTCTATGTGGCGGCTGCGGGTTTCCTCTAAAAATATGTCTAAATGACCATATGATTGACGTCCAATAGCCAGTGATAAGATAAAAATCAATATGCTCCAGAGGCGTCGTTAAATAAAACAAATTTTACTTTTTACTGACTACATGTCCAGGTATCAACAACTATATGTATCTCACATTACTGTTGTTTTGTGTGTTCTTCAATGTTTTGCCACTTCGTTCATTTATCATTCGTTGTTTCTATGGTAGAATAAGAACTACCAGTTTCTACGGTAGATGAAACAGTATGAGTTTCTAATTATTATCATAATTTCTTTTATGTTTTGAAACTTGTTCCGTTTTTTGTTGTTTGAGTTTTATAGGATGCATTAGTAACTCTTATTTTACATTAAACTAAAGGTATAGGTTTCCGCCTATCCAATACGATTATATTTCCTTTAGCTTTTTCACTTATTTGTGTTTGTTTTTCCCGCAGATCACTTTTATTTCTATAGTTGAAAGAGATCTTTACTGAATAGTGAAACGTGATTTGTTAGGTATATCTTTTCTATAATCTATTTTAAGATAGCTATCTTGTGCTAAGTGAAGATAAACCGATTAGATTATATCAGGCTTATATATTGAGGGGTTGGGGTGTGTGTGTCTTTTTTTGTTTTGCTTAACGACACCACTAGAGAACATTGATTTATTAATCATTGGTTATTGGATGTCAAACATTTGGTTATTTTGACACGTAGTCATGTGTGAGCCAGCCTCCAACATGTTTTGAACCACTGTCAGACTTTCTACCGCTGGACCAATGAGGCTCACCATTCAACAGATAAACAGGATTATTTCTGTTTGGAGTAAGTGGTTCACAACTGGTGTAACAAAAGCTGTAGACACCTTGCAATTAATCGAAAAAGCTTTTCCAATGTGGTGGTATATATACTACAAATATATTACGTTTGGCATCTAATAGTCTTTGATTAACCAGTGTAATGAGGTGTTGTTAAACAATCCTGGTGAAATGTTATGGTCAACATTAGTTTTGAAACGTAATCTGGTAACTGGAAGACGCATTTCCAGTATGTCTTTGTCCGTCAATTCTTCATCGAATTCCCTAAGTAATTTGTAAATCAATACTAATCTAATGAGAATCCCCACGAGAAAGACCACAGTGTAAGTATCACAATAAAACACCATAAAATATATTGATTGTGACAATAGAGTAACTCCGGTGTAGAATGAAGGACGATTTCCGCTCATTAATGGTTAAACAAAGCTACGAGCATTTCGACCGCTTTGCTCAAAGGTGGTTTGATGTATCAGTGTCATCACTTTCACAAACACAGAATGGCTTTCTTTCTTTCTATTCTCGTTTTTTAAGGAACACATTGATTTGTTAATCTTCAGCTATTGGATGTCAAACATTTGGTAATTTTGAAGATACGTAGACAAGTGTGAGACAGCCTCCAACGGGTTTGGAACCACTGTCTTCAGCTTGAGAGTCCTGGGGCTCACTGGCTTTATTTCAGGCATGGTTTAGTTTTGCATTGACGTGGTTCAACAAAGTTTTAAATTAGTATCTCACTGGGCTGCGAGGCAATTTTCACTTGGAATCACACTGAATTTGTACTTATGTCAAGTTCGCATACATGTCGCGACATTCGTGCAACAAATTTGCGACATTTGCGTGACATTCGTGCGAATGTCGTGCACTTTTTTTGTCGCAATTCAGTCACAAAATGTGTTAATTAGATCGCCATTTGTTCGCGATTTATTCTCAATTTATACGCAATTTTGTCGCGCACCCAGAGGTCCCAGGGCAGTTTGCGCCTGTCTCGCGCCCGGAATATCAGATTTTCATTTTTGTCTTCAATCAGTCACATTTAGTAGACTTACATGCAGCATATACTAAACAGCAGTGGCAAAGGGGTGATTTTTCTTGTAGGAAATGACCGCGTGCACAGGACGGATTATATTACCCCTGTTCCTTTGTTTTATTTAACGACACCACCACCAGAGCACATTGATGTATTAATCATCTGTAACTTGATGTTAAACATTTGACACGTAGTAGGTTATAGTGTGATCCGGACTCTGACAAATTCGAATCGAATCGAATCCATTGTCTTCCCGGCGGCGGATAACCTCCGTGTAGGGTCTGTAGCATATGTTAAAAAACACACATAAATATTAAAACATACATTATGTAAAGTAAAGTAATTCAATGAATTTTCGTTTGCTATAGTAAAGTTTGTTTTATTTAACGACGCCTCTAGAGCACATTGATTTTTAATCTTATCAGCGGCTATTGGAAGTCAATCATATGGTCATTCTGACATATG
>JAULBS010073652.1:0-36290 GCA_032355785.1 Symmetromphalus regularis | reverse complement strand
CCACCACCATCATCATCACAACCATCATCATCACCACCACCGTCATCATCACGACCATCATCATCACAACCACCACCACCATCATCATCATCTCCACTACTACTGTCATCATCATCTTCATCAACATCACAACCACCACCATCATCATCATCTCCACTACTACTGTCATCATCATCTTCATCAACATCACAACCACCACCACCACCATCATCATCACCACCACCACCACTACCACCATCATCATCATAACCGCATCATCATTATTATCACCACCACCACCACCATCATTATCACAACCACCATCACCATCATCATCATTATTATCACAACCATCACTACCACCACCATCATCATCACCAGTCATCATCATTATTATCATCACCACCAGTGAACCCATTTGTAGTTTGGAACCCATTTGTAATTTGTAGTTTCCAACCAGTGGTCCACTACGGGTTCATCAAAGGCTGTCATATGTGCTGTCCTGTCTTTGGGACGGTGCATATAAAAGACCCCTTGCTGCTTATCGGAAAGAGTAGCCCATGTGGCGGCAGCAGGTTCCCTCTAAAAGAAACATGTCAGAATGCCCACGTTTGCCATACATAACCGATGATAAAAATCAATGAGCTCTAGAGGCGTCGTTAAATAAAACAAACTTTACTTAACTTTACAGGTTTGTATTCTTAACTTTACAAGTTTGTATTCTTAACTTTACAGGTTTGTATTCTTAACTTTACAGGTTTGTATTCTTAACTTTACAGGTTTGTATTCTTAACTTTACAGGTTTGTATTCGCGTACGATTGCGTTAAAAAAGAAGAATCCAAATCTGAAGGTGTTGGTAGCTGTCGGAGGGTGGAAGGTTGGATCCAAGCCCTTCCTGCAGCTCGTCAGGTCGTACTGGAGTCGCAAGCAGTGGGTGGACAACATGGTGAGATATCTGCGCAAGTACGGCTTTGATGGACTTGACATGGACTGGGAGTTTCCTGGCGTGCGTGGAAGTGTCAAGGAAGACAAACCAAAGTTCACGCAATATTTGAAGGTAATGTAGTCTGTTCTTAGTTTTTCAACACAAATTATGAGCGGGATCTTCTCGGGGCTATTTTCCGTTCAGTGGTCCACAACTGGTTTATCAAAGGCCGTGGTATGTGTTGTCTTGTCTGTGGGATGGTGGATATAAAAGATACCTTGCTGCTTAGCGGGTTTCCTCTAAAGACATAATGTCAGAATGACCATATACATGACGTCCAATAGCCGATGATAAGATATAAATCGATGTGCTCTAGAGGCGTCGTTAAATAAAACAAACTTAACTTTTACAACACAAATTTTATCTTTGTCATAGCCATACGTTTTATAGATGGATACTCATTAGGAAGATATATCGCGATACACGAAACCATATCACGGTATGTATTGCGCTCGGCAGGAATCGCAATATACCGGTATACCGGTATATCGTTACACCCCCAGCAAATTGTGTTCATAAACGATTTCTTGCATAAACTCTCTCCTATTTACACTATCCTCTGTCCTGGTGTAGTTTACATTTCACGTTTGTATTGGGTGTTTTTTTGTTGGGGGGGGGGGGGGGTGGGGGGGGCTGGTGGGGTGTGGGTCTCAATATTTAAAATACCCCCCCCCCAACAACTTGGTTTTGTAAATTAAAAACAATTATACCGATAGTAAAATCAAATTGGGATATGCTTTTCTAGATTAAGATAAATGCTATTTAAACATTGCATTGTTACTTTTCTACGTGTACATAATGGAATTGGTTTTTACCTAGTCCTTTCATGCAGTTGCGAAGACATTCTGCCGTCGTATCAGCCACGAAATCGTTTACTCCACGGATAGTTCCCTTGTAAAAATAAATACACATTACTCAAAAGTTTTCTTTGAACAACATAAGCAATCACATTAAATTTTGTTTAGATATATTAGAATATTTGGCTAATATAAACTAATTCACTTGAAAAATAATGTTGTTTAATTTTGTTGACATTTATAGCACTTTTCATTTAAAAAATACTTTAATTCCCATATCATTGAATAACAAATTCGGAGAAAATTTTAAAGGTTATAACTTTGACATCTGATTTATCGGTCTTACACTAAAGAACTGTAATGTTGTCAACAGCATCATTTAAATTGAATATATTGTTTATTGTACATTGCAGGGAAAGGGGTGGTTAAAACAAATGTGTGTTTATCGTAAATGACATACCAACTGTTTGGATTTCATACTTACCGGCATGTTGAGGTGCGACACGTCTGGCAATGACAGCTAGAATGAAATGGCAGATATCGGAGATATCAGGTCACATATGCACGTCTGTACCACCGTGTAATTCGTGATTCTTGCCATGTGACGTCATACGGTCACACGCACGAAATCCTTGTTCTAAAGAGTTCATGCGAAATCTTAACTAAAATATACTCAACCAAAAAAGAAAGTATGCATGCAATCACTAGTCATTTATTTTATAAACTAGAAGACATTCATGGCTGAAATTCTAGAATTAGATGATCACACTATTTAGAAGGAGGTATGTGTGTATGCTGTAATATCACAAATTGCGCACGTGTTTGCTGCCAAATGATCATTATTGTGACCCAGGGCCGGCGGAGCCGTTTAAATATTGGGTGGGGCAAGATTGATTAGAACACCATCAGTCATTTAAAGGGTGCCTACAACATACTATATAAATGTAAAACATTCTAATTTTAGGGCGTCTATTGTTGCTAATATCTCCCCTTGCCACACCCACCCCGGTTGCGCTGGCCCTCTGACGAACACATGAAAAACAAATATTTCAACATGCATACCTTCTTTTTTGGTTGAGTATATATCAGATTTTAAGTGTTTTTGACTGGTTTATAAATAAGAAATATTCCATGACACGGAGGAGGGGAATGAAATAAGAGATTAGTAGCCCATACACAATCAATTTCATTCACTATTGATACAATATTATTGCTGAATATTTATTGGTCACCAACGGCACAATTATTTACATAATATTTTATGTCATTTCTCCACTAGCTATTGCTCTAAACAGATGGTTCCAATAGTGTTGGCACTTTTCCTAAAAATTAAAAGTGTTATACGGTAGGCATATTTCCATTTACTTTGGCTGGAGAAAGGAAGAGCATATTAAAACAAACTGAGAACGTTTTGGAATTTTGAAAAAAGATCAAATTGTCGCAGAGATATTGCATTTTAAAGGTTTTTGAAGTGTCGTTAATTTATCATATGAAACAATATATATATATATATACCATTTTTTTTAAAAACCCAGATTTTTGATAAACAAATGGGCATGGTTTAAATAAAACAACTGCTGTAGCTATTGAGCATTTCCAAAGGTCAAGGCCACGTGTGGAAAAAAGCATAAATTATGCTAATTAGGTAGTTATAAGTCAATATGCTAATTAGGAATACCAAAAATGTGGAACATTTTAGGCATCCCCCCCCTCCGTCCTAAACGATGGAGAGACGTGTTCCCCCAAGATTTACGCCCCTGGTTGACATGTTGATCCTTGAATGACTCGCTTAAAAATGAAATATTATGCAATTATTTGACAAATTGCCACCAACGACACAATATTATTGAGAAACCTTCAATATATATCTACCGATGTTTGATACTGTCAATATACTTGCTTCAATATCACACACTAATGATTTAAAAAAAAGTAAAGTTTGTTTTATTTAACGACGCCTCTAGAACACATTGATTTTTATCTTATCATCGGTTATTGGATGTCAGTCATATGGTCATTCTGACATGTTTAGAGGAAACCCGATACCGCCACATAGGCTACTCTTTCCGATAAACAGCAAGGGATCTTTTATATGCACCGTCCCACAGACAGAACTTACCACGGCCTTTGATGAACCAGTTGTGGAGAACTGGTTGGAATGGAAAATAGCTCAAACACACTAATTATCAATAATGTAATTTTATTGACAATGATATTGTCAATTAGAAAAATTGACCGTGTTGCTTAAGTTAGTGAAAAATATCCACATGTTTTCAAAATAAACTATCCTGGGTGATGTTTAATTCCATGAGGAGAAAAAATATTGGACGTATCTCAAGTGACATTTGAGTTTTTGGTGTTTTTTTTAACGACGCTCGAGCGCAAAAGTAAATATCGACTATTGGGGGTTTCAAATGCCAGTGTCCGGCGGAGGTGCTATTTCTCTTTCCAGCCAACGGTCCATAAGTGATATAACAAAAGCCGGAGTGTATGCTGTCCTGTATGTGAAAGCGCGTTTAAAAGATCCCTTGCTGCTATTATTTTACACCCAATAGCCTCTGAATAAATACTGTGCTGAGATGTGGTTAAACAAATAATATTTTCTCATTCCTAGAATCAAAATTCTGTAATACATTATATCTTTGAGCATGTATATTTCCAGAAAGATTCAATGTACACTGATAAATGCATGTTAAAACAAAAATCCCAAAACGGAGGAATTTTGGAAGATATTTCTAAGATGTTTAACATTGGAGGGTGATAAAAAAAAAAGGTAGTTATGTCCAAATATGATTTAATAGTTTGACGTAGTAATTAAAGAGTGAAATCATTTTCTCATTATTATGATTGGCGGAATGGTCGGCATATATGGGTTACGATAATTACACGTGCTATACCACATACATGTATATTGTTGTTGCACGTGCAGTGTGACATAGTTTGTCTAAGCGGCACATAATCTGTTGATTTTGTGGGGTTTTGATTTTATTTTATTGATTTTATATATATATATATATAACTCAGATATTCTTTAATAAATTAGGTGTGTAATTAGGAATAAAAATCCGGTGTGTCATATGAAACGCATTCATTGCGTTGTTATTTGTTTTGGACGAATTGGCCACGAGGATGTAAATACTTCAATAAATGGCAGCTATGCCCTTGACCATAATTTTATCAAATATTGAAGATACAAATTTCAAAGTGAAACACTCTTCTGAAGTCCTTATCCACCATTTCATCATAAAAGGTTGTAAAAAAATTAAAATAACCAGTTAAGATGGATGAAAAAGTAAATCTTTTATTTCAACATTATGTTACAAACAAACGCATTATGAATGTTAGATGTAAATACTTCAGTAATAACAAGAAATAGTGTTGTCTGATGATCCCACGTCGTCAACCTCATTAATACGCAAAAGCAAATTCTTGTCCATTGCCCACACATAAAATAATGTTTATTTTCAAATAACACAAATATTAACCTAGAAGGTGTAATCATAGTTTTACCTCACAATACTCAAATATTTAATGTTCGTTTAATTTAGGGAGGAGAAACAAAATAGGTAAAAAAAACAAAAACAACAACAACAACATAGCAACAAGAAACAAAGGTTCTGAAGTATCTCCCAAAATTGTAATACATTTTTTTTCTAGAACTTTTAAAGCTATTGAAGCTCCAATGTGTTATATATTCAAATAATTATATCCTTCATATTAATTTTAGGGTTGAAGTGGAACCCAGCACCAGCTAGCTTGAATATATAAGAATTCACTAACTGCGTATTCATTGCACATCTTGAAAACACTGAAGAATATCTGGTTTTGGATATTGCACAAGATTACTTATTGACTGTCTTAACTACGTAGGCTGATCTTTTGGTTCAATCAAAATGCTATTAATGGCAACATAATCAGGTTGAGTTACGGCATACACAACAGCATTGGCAATGTCATTGGGCTCCAGAATTTTAGCCATAGTACTTCCATCATATTGTTCTTTGGCCTGAAAATAATATAATAAAACGGTAAATATACATAGTGTCAGAAACAACAAAGCCACACTTCTATAATGCACTTTGAAACTGCTTGTATTTTGAAATAACGATTTTTCGAATTTTTAACTAATATCTGACAACAGTTAAAGTAACCCTCTATAAATGACATTGATGATCAATATATATAAATTTATAAATAACTATGGTATTTGGATCACCTTTTCAAACAAGTTAATACCAGTTTTCAAAGTTACTTGAGAGTAACTTCTGGACTCTCTCTCTACAGATATAAAGTTCCATTACAGTTTAAATTATATATAGCCAGGTTTGATACACATATATTACGTATTCATCACAATAGACAAACTGGCACGAGAATACAAAATATATATTTTTTAATCTGTTTTGAATTTAAATTTGATATTTTAAATTGTAATCGTCCCTATGAGTTTACACTTTAAATTGTAATCAGCCCTTAAGGACAACCAGCATGGGCTAGCTTTCTCATATTTAATTTCTACATGCATACATGATACATACCTCTTCATCGGTAGAAAGACTGAACAGATCAGTATTGACATTTCCAGGTTGGATGCAGGTCACTTTGATCCCAGAGCTCTTCACCTCAAGACGAAGAGCCTGTGACATGCCTTCTATGAAAAACTTTGTTCCAGAATACACAGCCAAACCAGGAAATCCCTATATATATAAAATATAGAAGAAACAATCTATACATATAACTCCATGTGCCTCTCGACATGCTACAAGCATCTGTGTTAGACACATTAACATTTGGGATGCCTGTCATCGCTTTTATACATTTTGTGACAAATGTTTGTGTTTACTTTGGAACTACGCTCAGAGATCTATTTCAGCAACTAAGATGAACAGAAACACACTGGATGTTGGAAAAACGATATGCACACGCAAGAAATTGTAATGTTTTCTTTTAATAACCAAAAATGCTATATATTTGTTTGTAGAATTTTTTATGTCATATTTGATATTTAAAAGCATCTAAACATTAAAAATAACATCTTGAGCATCAACCACCATGCTGAACCATCTATCAAGCAAGATCATTGATACTAAAACTCATCTTCTCCAAAACATATTCCAATCCATCAATTATCAGAACATGCAAATTGAAAAAATATATAACCTGGCATTCACAGGTTAGGTTTCAGGCATGGTTGCAGGAATTCTGAAAGGGGAGTCCAAATGTGGATTTCTGAAAGGGGGAGTGGTCCAAAAGTGATGAGTAAATAGAAATGGGGAAACAATGGTACTTCCACTCGGAAAATAGTATAAAAAATATACAGAAAAGGTGAGGGGTCCTGACCCCCTGGACTCCTCTGGATCCGCTACTGGGTTTTAGTTATTTATTTGCTGATCTCCAATTACAATTCAAGTTTGCTATCCTGGGCACATCCTGTGTTGTCTGTCAAGGACAGAGGTTAATGTTAGAGAGGCAACACACTGTCACCACACAGTGTGCCTTCTCTTACTGATAAGCAGCAATGGATCTTTGTATGTTTTAAGTCTTGCTATATAACTGTTCAATTTTTTTTTGGCATCAAGGGATGTGTGTGTGCAGTCATATTAATAGCAATAACAATGTATGTGTTTGTGTATATTTATTTCTTCACATCTTACAATTTTTCCAGCATCAGAAGACATGTTGACTATATGACCTTGACCTCTGTCGAGCATTCCTGGCAAAACTGCAGCAATACAGTTGGTGACTCCCTGTCAAAAGATGAATGAAAAAATGCAGGAAGGAATTTATAATGTAATGAATCATTGTGTGACATGCATAATACTACAGAATTAAATGTGGATAAGCTGGATTGTTAACCTAATCCTGGAAGACAAATAAAACATAAAATATACAAAATTTATATTTTAAAGCAACGACATGTAATTCAAAAGAAAATATTTAATGTGATGTAGCAAGTGGTTTTTGTAGGGAAAGGGTGTTACTGCACTAACTCCAATTGAAGGGGTATGTGCTGTCCTGTCCATGGGAAAGCACATATAAAAGATCCCTTGCTGTTAATTGAAAGAATAGCCAATGTGGAGGTAGCAGGTTTCCTCTAAAGATGATAAGTTGCAGAAAACCATATGTCTGACATACAACAGCCGCTGAATAAATAATGTGCTGAAGTGTTGTTGAAAAAAACAATCCTTTCCAGTACTAGGGACCCTTTATATTACAGACTGCACACGTAATATGTTTTTTTCAAATGTTTTATAAATTACTGCTGACTACATAACATCAGGCTAACACGATCACCACCTGTTCGACTCACTCTAAATCTGCCGTTGGGTGTTCAAAGAAACAAAATAAGAACTTAGACAATGTTACCCACAAAGAACAAATCAAACGTTTACCAAACTGTTAAGACTCTAGTGAGCCAGGTGTGATACAACTGGTGATGTAATAATACAGTGACCCCAGATATATTTACAAATCTTTTTGAGATTATTTATAGATAGAGCAGCGGCATATACAGAAATTTTGAAAGGGGTTTCAAAAATATTGTATAGATTTTAAACATTGGAAGGTGTCAAAATTACAAGCTAATTATAATAGGAAAATATAAAACCAGTGGCCAAAGGGGGCCTTAAATCTTCTTAACCTTTCCCTTGAATCTGCCTCGGATACTGTTTTGGGGTAAGTGTTGTATTTTATCAACTTTTTCACATTTCAATTTTAGCTTTTTATTTACAAAATTTACACCCATATATAGTAAGAAAAATAACAATGGTGTATGATTTTCATTTGTACTTTAACAGCTCACTCACCTTGCAGTTGACATCAATCTGTGTATCCCACTGTTCAATGTTTACATTTTTCATCAGATTAAAATACATCACACCAGCATTGTTCACCAGTATGTCTACAGGACCCAGTGTTGTCTCCGTGTGTTGGACAAGTTCAACCACCTATTATATACAACTAGTTCAAGATCTTGGGCATTTGTTTTTTAAATTTAATGCTGATTCAGAACTAAATACTGAATATGCAAATCCTTCATCCATCCATCCATCCATCCATCCATCCATCTCTCTCTCGCTAAATGAAACTGACAATTGTTTTCTTGCAATTATAGTTATTTTCAAATCATAAAGTTATTATCCTATACTAATTTTAACTATTGTTGACTGAAAAGTGTTACAACTGAAGGAATGTATATAATTATGTACTATATATAATATTATGAGAAAATAATTTCTACAAAGTTAGTGCTTACATATAACTTTAAAAGGTTCAAAAATGTAGTATTTAAAAAAAGCATGTTATTTAATGACAAAACATAGTGTTAAATTATCAAAGAATACTGAATATTAAAACAGTGACATACATCTTCTTTACTGAGTACATCAGTTTTCACTGGTATAGCTACCCCTCCTTCTGTCATTATAGCCTGCTCCAGATCCTTCATTCTGTCAACTCTCCTTGCCGCCATAGCTACCCTAGCACCATTCCTGACAAGAGTGCGGACAATTGCAGAACCTATTCCACTGGAGGCACCAGTGACAATGGCAACCTTTCCTTGTAATGGTAAGTTACCTGGAATGGTTCACATTTAGAAAAGGATTTCATATTATTTTCAGGTATATACTTAGTACAGTTATTGAATGGTTCACCTAAATTTTATTGTCAAGTAATGGAATAAGTCTCAAAATCGAAACTTTGTTTTTTAACAATGGATGGTGCAAACATGGTAATTAATGTTGCAAAATGTATGTGTATGCACTCTGCTTTGTACATGCATTTGAAAACAAATGGTTGCATTCACTTTCTACGTTTTTGTGGAGGATCTTTTTATTTTATTTTTTATTTTGAAACTAGATAGCTTATCAATTTTGTGCTCCACATTCACAGGCTCCTACTTCAGTATTGTTAATCAATTTAACAATTACATTAAACAATATTAAATGTGCTTGTAAACTGCTGTAATTGATAGTAATTTGTTGTTTGCATTTAACTAATGTCATATTGTTACAGACCTGCACAGATTTAAAATCTGCCTAACTGGAAAATAGGTTATGCAAAAAACTTTTGCATAACCTATTTTTATTTGCATAACCGGTCACTGGAAAAACCTCACACGTGTTATTTGATTGTTTTCCACAATCACCAAAACTTCATGATTAACATTTATTAATGGAACCATCGCATTTTCTGGTTGGCTGCATTTTGAAAGAATTCCATTTGGCGACATCTAACAACCAATGAAAATACATTACACTTTCAAACATAAGTAGTCTAACTAAAATGGTATTAGTCTGTTACATGTAATTATAATTATAGATGTCGGAAATCAATCATGTTGTTTGTACTCCGAGAAAAGATGATAGAGAAACTTTATTCAGCAATTTTTTACATGAGCAGTAAATCGGTTATGCGAAATAAATTTGCATAACCGATGCACGAACGAATAGATCGTTCGTGCAATTTGTGCAGGCCTGTGTTATATTTCAGCAAACTATTATATTTCAGAGCCTTATTAGCCAATCTTTGCTTTGGTTCTGGGGTTGGGGGAAGGTCATTCAACAAATAATAACAATAATATTAATAATAATAATGTTATATTCCAACATAAATATTAAGAGTGTCATTAAATCAAACTTTAATATATCATCCTGTGTAATAATATATTTTCCCTCTAGTATATTGCTTTATTAGATAGTAATTTGTTGTGTTCGTATTACTGAGGGTATACTTTTGTAATAGTAGTAATACATTTTCAATATAACTAGTTTGTGGTTGCAACTGTGACAGTGCCCCTTTAACATATAATGAAAATCCAGTGACATGATAGCCTATAATAGAGAATTATGTAATACATTTGTATATATGCATACGGAATATATTTAATTAAACATAACATGGTTTCAAATTATTCTCCTGATACCTTATGATGTCAATGAGGTAACAGAAAAGTAATGTTGAAGTTCGGAAAACCTCGGCAGATTTCGGATTTTCCGGTATAGTTCGCAGAAGCACGAGATGTGCTTAAAGTAGTCGGTAGAGCCCTTACACAAAACAATTACACAGGTTTACCGTATGCCATTAGTAACCAAACATGCAAAAAGTGACCTAGAATAACATATAACGTAACATATCGTCATATTTCTAGTGACCTCCCATACCTTCAGACATTTTATTTTTGCCGCAGACTTTTCTTGCCTTCACATCAGTGTGTCGGCCTACACTGGCTACAGCATAATGAAGAAACAGAACTGCGGTCTGTGTAAATCACTGAAGGACCTAGATTTGTCTCCCTTTAGAAAACGTCACCTCTTTAATCAAGTCTCAAAGTATTTACATAAAGACTAGCAAAATTTACTCACAAACAATAAAAAAAAACTGTCACATAAGCCACACATATTTTTCCCATTGTAATATGGATATAACTAACATTGGACGCCTTCTTTCAATATTAAAAAACTTTATAAAATATATAAATTAGACCTCATATTACCTTTCTTCATCCGTCTATGTTATAACGTCTTCAGGACGCCTTTACATAAAAATAAATGCTGGATCTGGGCTATATGACTGATAAATGTGTTGTTAAACAGTATTTTCTAATCCTGTGTCGAGACGTTAGTGTTACCTGTTAACTGACTTTTACTGCGGATTTTGACAATGATTCTTCTAGCTGTCAGCTTGTGAAAGTAGGTTTTGAGAAGAGTCGCGTCGATGTAGGCGTACTCCAAACCAAGTGTAGACAGCACATTCAACAGATTCTCATTCCTGTAGCCACTTAAATTGGAGAAAAACGTCTCATCTCTGGAACAAATTAAAAATAGATCATTATTTTAATAATTTGTAGGAAAATGAAAAGAGATTAATGACAGAAGTAGGCATGTAAGGTCAAATGCGCTGACTCTTGTTAGACATGGTAAATACATTCAGTTATACTCTTACAGTTACATATTACTTATCATTTTTGTTTAGAATACTAGTTTTCATTTCCGTAAACAGCCCTACGTTGTAATTCAGGTCATATTGATGCTTATTGAAAACGTTATTTTAATATACTCAAAGTACATTTTAGTGGGAACAAAAAGAAAAGTACGTGCCTTAAAACTAGTTACAGATCCATTATTTTTAGTACGTTTGTTACCGGTGACAATGTAATTGTTTGTATAATATGGAAAACCAACCAATTCATCATACCTGATATATGTTTCAAGAAGATGGATCAATGGTCCACTGTTTCCATTTGACAGCTTTCCATGTTCCAAAACTTTCTGTCTCCACTCCGAAAACGGCAGGAATTCTATAGGATACCCATGCGCATACATCCATTCAAATATCCACCTGGAAATCCAAAATGGCAACCATCATGACTTGGACCAAATCAGTCTGTGGAATTCCTTATAAAAACTTTTAAATGTAACAAGAATTCTTCTTTCAGAAATATAGTTTTTTAAAGGGTGTAAGTGTATTGACTTGTTTTATTACAAAAATAACTTATTAGACAGACAAGATTATAACATTAAAATTAGTTTCAACGCTTCACAGGACCACATTGTACTGACCTAGATTTTAAAGGTTTTGTGTTAATGATGTGAAATATTTTGCTCATGGCATTCGATGGATCCTGGGTGAGTCTGACTATAACATGGGCAGCAAAATCAACCGGCGTCATCTCAACGTCCCACTCAACATCAGGAGCGACACCGTATTTAGCACATGCCTGCAAAATCAGCAGTGTCAAGTCTTGAGGATTCCAGAATGCATTATGTTGATCACCCGCCAAGTTTCCTGCAAATACAAGATAACAAATATATATTCAGTGAATTAGTATACATGCCCCAGTTCAGTACAGTTATACATTAAAGCATTTCTGTCTTGTAAACATTAAGCCTATTACTATCATGCTCAATGTCACAGCATTTCTACGTCAATGCATTACTACTTCGTGTTGCTTGAATATATTCGATTTATTACTACCATGCTCAAGTCCACTGCAGTTCTACATCAATGCATTGTTACCTCGCTTTGCTCTATTTTATTTATTAGGTTTATTACTACAATCATATCATATCCCAGTTCACTTCAATTCTTCTTTAATGTACCGCTACCTTTGGCTTGCTGTCTTGTATATATTTAGTTAATTACTGTCCTCATCATGCTTCAGTTCATTGCATTTCTAATTCTGTTTTTGATGGGTAACTCAATGGTTACTTGCACTGTATTAATACGTATATTACGACCATACACAAATTATTTGTCTTTCTGTTCCATTTGTCCTTGTTATCTACTTTGTTGTAAGCTTAACCAAGTTTATTGCAAGTTTGTTGCTGTGATTTAGCCAGTGATCAAACACGGGTATAATACAGGTCATGGTATGTGCTGTCCTGTCTGTAGGAAAATGCTTATAAAAGGTCCCTTGATGCAAAGTAGAAAGAGTAGCTTATGTGGTGAAGATCATGAGTTGAAGAAACTATGTCACTGAAAAACAAAATAATTCTTTCTTTCATTTTTTGCCGTTAAGCCCCAGTTAACTACCCAGCCATTCTGTTGCATCTTTGTATTATAATTTTTTTTTTTTTTTTTTTTACCTAGTCGATATATGGTGACAGGCAGTCCTCGTTGGCTTGCTCTATGGACCAGTTGCTCAGCAACCCATTTGGATTGAGAATAGCCATCTTGAAGTTTGTCATGGTAACCAGAGATATCTTCATCTTCTGAACAACATTTCATTCCATTAGGAAACACAGCATCTGTACTAACAACGAAAAAATACAGGTTTTATAAATGCCAAAACCAGCAGTGGTTACAGTATGGACATTCGAAATATTCCTTTAAGTTACTAACCTAATGTAGTGAATAGGTTTC
The DNA here is from genome assembly GCA_032355785.1 of Symmetromphalus regularis. NCBI lineage: Eukaryota > Metazoa > Mollusca > Gastropoda > Neomphalida > Neomphalidae > Symmetromphalus > Symmetromphalus regularis. Next base: position 22,666 of record JAULBS010073652.1, on the reverse strand, counting down.
ACTTTGCCAGTAGAAGCAAACAACACCATGTTTCCAGTCCCAAGAACATTTGGTCCATGAAGTGCCTGTAAAGTGGAACAAAATGTCTTGCAATAAAAGTTCAGGAATTTTAATAAAACATAAAAATGCATGTTTCAAAAGACTAAAATTTTAATGTTCATCCGGTTTTCACTGGTTGAACTCACGCTGTAGGGATATGCCAGGTTGACTGCTGCCGCCGCGTGTATTATGAAGTCGATGTCGGTACAGAGGTAGGTGTAGTCGTCCTCATTCATGCCCATGTTCATCAGACCTATATTGCCTGCATAGAAAAATTAAATGTTAGTCACCTAATTCATCGATTTCTATGGTTCCAAACGTTCACACTGGCAATTATCAGTAAAATAAATGAATGCGTAAAAACAAATCTAGTGTGCGTTAGTTAGCTATTTGGTTCTAGGTGTAAGGTAGGACTGGCTTAAAACTATAGCTGTAAAAGAAATGTGATAGTCCTGAATTGAATAAATCTCAAGCAGAAGAAACTTTAATCAAGCTCCAACAAATTCAAAACATGGCGGAATCGGAATTTCGGTTAAGTGGTTTATTACCTAGGTAATACGAATGAACGGTCGTTTTTGTGAAATGTCGTACCCAAAGATTTCATAGTAGAATTCTATTCGCCATGTGTTTTGCTGCAAACAGACAAATTTTCCGTAATATTTAGTTTGTTTTGTATAACGACACCACTAGAGCATACTGATTTATAAATAATCGGCTACGAAACATTTTGAAATTTTGACATGTAGTGTGAGTAAGTCTCCGACGGGTTTTGAACCACTGTCTTCAGCTTGAGAGCCCAAATGTCCTACCACTGGACCACTACATAGAAGATAAATGGTTTTGGCCATTTCATGACCTGTTTATTTAATTGTAGTTCACATACTAACAATATTCACTCTCAGGTCAAAATATACCGCAGATTACTTTTTAAACTACCTTTTATTGGTGTTACTCTTTTAGTTAGCTGTTCTTCCACTGTCATTTGTTCGTCTGTGTGCTTGTCTGTTTGGCTGGGTAGAATGCCAAACTGTCTCAAAGTCTGCTTCACTCGCTCCATTTCGGATATATGTGGTGTCTCTCTCACCAGACAGTAAACCAGCAGCTGTTGTAGGTAATTAATATTTAATGTTATTGTACTTTATGATGAAAATAGAATGTCTTGTGTAGTAGCTTATTTTGATTTACACACGTTTTCGTAATGGTAAATAAAGGTAGATGTCAAGTATTGTATATGTATTTATTTTTCACACGGATAACGATGCTAATTCTTTAAGATATAAGTTAAAACACTTTGTATGTTGTTGTTTTATTGTTTGGTGCGTGCGTGTTGTTGATTTTTGTTTCTGTTGAAATGGGTTTTTTGTTTTGTTTTTGCTTGTTTGTTTTTTGTTCTTTAATGGTGGGCTAGTTCTTTGTGGGGGTTTTAAAATCCTTACCTTTGTACGTAAGACTAGTTCTTTGAGTAGAAATGCTCCAAGGAAGCCCGTGGCTCCAGTCAGCAGAACTCGTCCTGTGTGGAAGTGATGTCCATGGTGAAATGTTCTCCAGAATGCCCTCAGCTGGATGTCCAAGCTAATGCCGTCAAATATATTTATACAATTAACTTTGATTAGCCTATACACCATGGATACAGTCTGTGAACGTGTACAGCATACACGTACAACAGTCTATACCCTTGCACACTCAGTCGGATCTGCATATGAACATAATACAGACTCTAAAATCAAACTCTATCCAAACTGAAACAGTAAGTGGCCGTAATACAAAAAGGCATTCATAGGGGAATCCAGGACAGGATGTGCCATCCCTTTTTGTGACACTGTTGCACTCTTCTTTTTCAAATTGCTTTATCTGCCCTAACATTATTTGTATTCAATAAAATTAACCTCAGCACTATCATTGATTTAGTAGAGTATATCAGTATTGCATAGGTTCAACATATTATATTTGTTGTACTCACTTAACAACTCCTTGATCATGTCTGTCTACTTCAGCCTGAAGATCTAGAGACAGTTTCAAATCACTGCGAGAAAATAAACAAGTATTGTTTAGGTCTATTGGACAGAAGCATACTAAATTATTAAAAAAAACACAATTAGATATGTATGATCCAGTCTGTAGCCTCCAGTAAAGATATGTTAAATGCCCTTATAAACTGATACTTTGAAAGTAAGTACATAGTCAGATCTGTCTTAAGCTGCCACTCAAATCGATAACAAAAGGTGGCCTCTGAAGACATATTAAATAAGCTGATTCAGAATAAATGTCACCCTTTAAGATAGGTGGCCGTATGAGCAGAGATGACAGTACTTGTAAATCTTTGCAAGCCAATGGTTCTATTTTGTACTAATTCTACATGTCAACTTTATAAGTAGTATTGGTATGAAATAAAACATGTTCAGTTCTCTGTCCATCTTTCACTTCTTGGCAGACGACATTCCATATTAGCATTTTCCCATAAAAGGTATTCGATCTTTGAAAGTTCATTTATTCTTTTTCTATTATCACATTAATCTCTCCCATATCTCTATTCAATATATCGTCTTTCTTGAAAAGCCATCAAATATATCTAACCTTTCCTTGACAACTATATCACTAGTGTCAGCTGCATCAGAACCCTTTTGGATGCTTGAATTGTGAAGTCTGGCATCAATAACTTTTCCCAAGCTGTACACTGTGGGGAAAGTGAAGAGATCGTGAACTGAGATATTTATCTCATAGTCCTCACGGATTTTGTTCAGAAGCTGGGCAGCAAGGAGAGAATGGCTGTGGAAAAAATGCGAAATTAAAAAATATTAATTTGATTATATATTAGTAAGCATGTGTGCCAAATGAAAACAAGCTGTAATCCAAATAGTTTTCATATTTTTCAGTAAGGTTCAGGTTTGTATTTATTGTTATATTAATAAGATTATAGTAAGCCTACCGCCCAATATAAACATACGTGTACAAACACACCACACGCAAAACAAACAGACAAACACACCACACACATACACTTCAGTTAATTATGTATTTGTCCGTACCTGTTAGTAATACTTTAAACTTACCCTCCAAGATCAAAGAAACTTTCTTGAATATCAATATCTTTGATCTGAAGAATATCAGCCCAGACACTGGCTAGCTTCAATTCGGTTGTGGTAGTCGGAGTGCCATCTACGTCATTTAATGACTGCTGATCAAATGGAGGCAGTGCTTTTTTATCAAGTTTGCCAGACGCTTCTAAAACTGGTATTCTGGGAAATACAGGAATGAAATGATTGTTTTATGACATTCAGCACATTCCATTGTTTAATAAGCGGCTATTACGTGACAAATATCATGGCCCTGTTGTTCAAAGCATGGTTACGTTCAACCATAGGTTAGTGAATACTTATATTTTAAATACTTTTAAAGAAAGAAAAGAAATATTTTTGATTTGATTAAACTGTATATGGATACTTTAGGATTATGGGAATTATGTTTTAATATATATCTTCAGTTTTTATTTGCAGTGATATAAAATTTGGTATTGGACATTTCTCTTAATCACTTGTTAAACAAAATATTTCCAACTAGTCGATAGTATTTGCATATCACGATATACAGAATAAACCAAATGATGATGGAATATAATTGTAGTCTCTCATGGATTACAAGAGGAATATGAAGCATATTAAGAAATCAAACTGGAAGTTGCATTTCTTTTAGGATATACATAACATTTTAGTTTTTATTTTAAGAATTTTAATTGTTCAACGCCAAGACAATCAGTGATGTACTCAAGTGATGAATGCGCCCTCCTCTTGGCAATTGTTTATCTTCTGGCTTCCATCGTTAGGTAAAATGAAAACCAATACCACACCTCCTCAACCAAGCAGGTTTACTCACGTTTTGAGGAAGACGAAGAAAGACGGAATCATATAAAATGGCAGTCTTCGTTTTAGTTCTGCTCTTACTTCTTTCTTCGACGTCTCACCTGTCATTTAATTAAATGTCAGATACTGTCATTAAACGCATTTAATATAAATACATGCATATGGCGCATATTCCTAACTAGGATTTTAAATTGATGGGAGAGGCAGCTGTACAGAAAACACTAATATGATTGCAAGACAAGCAAATATAAAAGATGACGAAAGAAAAAAGTGTGATTGAGAACCCAGCCTCCCAACCATCCCTGCTGTTTATATTGATTAGAAATAGCATTTGCGATTAATATAAGAATAACGTTTTACAAATGCTAGCTGCTAAAGTTATACGGTCAAGACTTCAATTTACTGTAAAAAAAACCAAAGGTTTCAAAGACTTTCCATATACTTAATTAAACGTCCTAAATATGTTTGTGTATTAATCTTAGTACCATATTTTATGATAATAATAAAAGACGTTATTTTCTGCATCTCTATATCAGAACATTTTCACAAACCTTCAGGAACAATATATGCCACCAAGAATTTGTTTTCTCCTTCTTCTCCCATCACAAGAACAACACAGGCATGTACCATCGGTAGGGCAAGAAGGTTCGACTCAACAGCCTGAATACGAGAATTTTTAAAAATAAGTTCGATAAATATGATTATACAAAACTGATATGAGCGTAAACCATCCCGTTGGTTAATTTTACACGCGCTATTCGAGGGTAGCGCAGAGCATAATTATTGAATTTCAACGGGTGTTCCAATAACAGAGTAGGATGTAATGGTGAACGCCCAGGACACCAAGCTTTAATCTTAATTGGATATAAGCACACATTTTTTAATTAAACCTATCCCGTTGTAGTAAAACACAAATGGTCTTTATAGTGTTTTACTACATGTATAATCAAATTCAAACGACTCACCTGAACTTCTATAGAATATCCTCGTATCTTGACCATAGAGTCGCACCTTCCACAGATCTCCAGGGAACTATCTGACAACACGTAACCCCAGTCTCCAGTCCTGAACAGACAATCACCATAAGACTCTGATACACTTACAGGTCGGGCGACGAATCGTTGTGCTTGTATGTCAGGACGATTTAAATATCCACGAGCCAAAGTAGGACCTCCAACAAATATCTACAATATAGTTTACATTAAATTAATTTGCATACAGCAGTGAATATTATATTCTTGAAATGAATATAAGATGCATGCTATACCTTTTTTATCCACATTTCCTGTGATATTTGTATTGTGTTCATTAAGTTATATTATGAGCAAATACGCTTATTAAAAGTGTTTTTTCTAAGAGTTAACACACACGTTTAAAGATGTATTAGTATGAGGTAAAACTTGGCAACAGTCGAAAAGGAAATTCGAAAGGGCTGTCTGAGCGGGGAGCTTCTGGAAAAGTTCGCAAAAGACTGGCAGCAGTGGCGATCTCTGGTTACAGCCTTATGCGCTTCTTAGCACAAAGAGGATTAAGTAAATAAAATTTAGAAAGGATGTTTGAGTATGAGCTAGCACACGTGTAAAAGAACATTTACCTCTCCTGACACTCCGACTGGTTGGCGGTGATGATCCTCGTTTAGGATTACAACCTTCACCCCAGGCAGCAGAGTACCTACTGGACAGAACTTGCGAGACATCAGCGTCTCCTGCAAGACAATCTTACATAGATACACACTAATTTAAATAATATGTTTATAGGTTAATGACAGGCAAAAAAAGCAAATGGTTATTTAAGGTGTCTTCATTCATTTTGTTAAATAATCACTTACGTAGTAGGGTAATTAAAATATGTCCAATTTTTTAATAAAGAGCAGGAAAGGAAAGAAAAGAAGAGAATAGTTCATTATTATCACATTAGATAAACATCATATCTGCTCTAAATCAATATTTAATCATTTACTATCTTCTGTTTAATAATATCACAGGAAATACCTGCAACCGACACAAAGGCTACTCTTTTCAGTTAGCAATAAATGATATTTTATATACATCTTCCCACAGACAGGACGGTACATATCAATGCCTTTGTTACGCAAGGCGTGGACCACTGACTGGAACGTTAAATTGTTAAAATAAATTAAATTAAAGTTAAATTGTTGAAATAAAAGAGGAAGTTACCTTGTGTTTCTTGTAGTACGCTGTGAGATCTTCACACGCAGTATCGTGACACTCAGATATGCTGTACAGGTTCACAAATTGTATCCATGGCAAAAACTTGATGCATCGTCCCAAAAGAACGGTTGTCACTACCTCACCACAGAACCAAATCTGCCTAAAAATAACATGTATTATATTTATTGTAATTTATAATGTATATGTAATTTGTATTTTTCATATCTCTTTAAAAACATGGTCATTTCAGATATAGTGCCTATACTCGGTAAAAACAAAATCAAGGAACAATAATTCACGTCATGAAAACTATTACCTTAATTCAGAAACATATTACAAAACAATATTTGAAAATATTTAAGATAGACGCTAAAGTCTAATATGGAGTGTGTTCACTATTGTTGTCAACAATCTTGGCACACTTAGTTCTTCTTGGGTTTTTTTTTTTACTGAAGCACTGCTAACATGAATGAAAACAAGAGTAGTAAACTGAGTCTTTAGTATGTAGTAATTCAGTTACTTTAGGCTCGCGAAGGCTTGAGACAGATCAGTGTTAGGGGTATTCAGAACGGTTTCCAGAAGAGACGGTGTGAACAGAATTCGCGTGATGTTGTTGTCCTGGATAAACTTGCACAGCAGCGGCGGGTCATATATGACAGTGTTTGGTATGATGAACATAGGGATACCTGCAAACATTACAAGACAATTGCAGATTACATAGCAGGATTATTTTGCAAGCATGGTTGTTAAGATTTTGTTCCTCGTATGCACAGTAAAACTATGTTTTGTCTATAAAAACCAAACCTTGGAACTACTACAAGTGCGATATTTACCGTATATACGCGTATATAATTCATAAAAGGAATATCTTAATAAGATATGTTTTATGCAAGGCTAGACCTGTCCAAATAATAGTGAGTTTATTTGTTACAAAACTATTGCAAATATAACAATGCTGACAATATGAAAAACCTAATTGAAATAACAATGTTAAAGATATTAGACTAAAGAAATTATAATAAGTCTAACGCGACTTTAGAAATGGTGAAATTGAAGAAATGAATGCATTAATTTAGAAGCAATGAACATATAATTCAAAAAGTATGAGATATCTTTAAGCAATGGTCGTATTAACTTAGAAATTATGAGATACCTTTAAGCAATGGACGCATCAACTCCCAGACGAAGAAAATATTACATGCTTCTCGGTCGTTCTCATTGTATGGGTACTGTGTGTGTCGCCTGTGGTAGGAGAAAACTGCACCCCGGTGTGGACACATGATTCCTGCAACAAACAAACACATAGTACTAAATAATGATGATACCAACTGTTCACGAAAGATGGACGCATGGGCATAAATATGCAAGGTGCTGAATGAAGTATATCTTTTCCTTAAATTTATGCTTATAGAATACATGAAATGGCTTCTTATCACACCTAATTATAAAAGTTCCTGGCAATCATCGTTAACATCCAGCATTAAGTACACATTTTGAAAGCCTAGTCTGGCACCCGGCACCTTGTTTTAGATAATGATTTTAGCAACAAACAAAATACAGATGAATGATCAAATGGATCCCCGCACCTGTTTACAACAGTTAAAACTACATTTTACAGATACCTTTGGGTTTGCCGGTAGTCCCGGATGAGTAGACAATGTATGCGAGGTTGTCCAGTGTCAGAACTGGAGAGGGTGCTGGGTGCGGGTGCTGCCTGTTCTCGTCTTGCACTCGATGTAGCCAGCCATCACTGAGCTCCAGAACATTAGAAGCACCTGCAATTATACACGACAAACATTTTTATCGTATTCAAAAACCATATCTTTAAACAAGATAACGTCCGAGGGGTACTAGTAGACTGGAAACACTTGCAATTATAAACGAAAAACCTTTTTATCGTGTGCTAAATCGTATCTTTATATTAGTTAAAATGCAAGGAATTTTACAAATGATCACTGCATTTTCCGTGAAATTGAAATTTACAGGAAATGAAATTTATTTCCATTATACAACAAAGTGTAGATTTTCGAATAGATTTAAAAAAAATAATAATAATACAAAAACGTAAATTAAAATTTAATGCATAGCAAAATTGAGGTCCTTGTGATTATATCTTAATGCTTATAATTATTTATTATCCATATAAAGCTATGATAATACGATCTATGAAACTGATATATAATAGCCAATGCGCTAATGTCAATACGACAAGCATAGTCAGCAGAATATAATCAATGAAATTTCACGACTTTTACCTTCGATACATACGCAATATCTGCTTTGTTTATATAGTCACGAAACCAAACTCAAACAGAAGATTTAATGTATAGTTCATCATCTAGCTGCATGCATTTTAGTTTTAAACAAATCCATGTAATTTATTGTTTCTGGTATAAATGGTCCAACATGCAGTAAGAACACAAAGTGTATATGGTTTGCTTCCAACCTGCTGATCCGATTCACAAGGTGTTTGGCAGTTTATGCTTTTACCAAGAACATCATCATTTATTTCTTACCTTCTAATTTACTGGCGTATTCTGGCGATGCTGTTATGGCAATTGGACTTGCGTCTTCAAGTATTGTCTGAACTAGATGAGATGGATACGACGTATCAATGGGCAGGTACGCACCTCCTGTTGATGAGTGGACACATTATGACATACATCACCAACGATTAGACAAACTTTTTAAATGCACATTATTTATAATTTTAAATTCGAACAACTTTATCATGTCCAAAACCCCAATAGCTAGCGGTTAAATTTATAATAGATCTTTCCTGTCCTTTAACATGTTTTAGCAATAAAATGCTATTTAAAAATAGTTTCTGGTCACTACATTTCACGTGTTTATGAGGACTGCCACCGATCCACTTACTATATTGCAATAAAAGCCGTTGGGGATTTGAAGAGTAGGCATCATTGTTACAAAATGACTTGGGATGCTTTATTCTGTATGTCTCCGTGTTAAAAAGGCGATCTTCAGCTAATGTCGGGGTGGGGTCGTGACTACTAGTCTATTGGGTGGCACTCCTAACATGTAAAAGGTGATCAGACGTATTGGTAGAAACAATATAGAATACTATAGAAACGGTATGCCATCAATGCAAATTCATTGAAATAATAGTTTCGATTTTTATTACAACAGTCTAACTTGTCTTAAGCAGTCAACCAAATGAAAACAATAAAAATGTTATCTTAAGACAGAAGGTTGCTTAATACAGGTTATATTGTAAAAGTGTAGCTGATTTAGGAGGAAATAAAGACGACCTATAAAATCAGATGGCTGCTTAATTCATTGGCCACATAAGCAGGTTTTATTGTATAACCTTCGAATATTGGAAATTAAATTACAATATATCTCTTCAGTTGCTATTGGATTATTAAATTTTCTCTTTTAAAACAATATTGGTTCAAATAATGTTCAAATAGTTCGATCCTAATGTACAAAGGTATGCAGATTGAAACAAGGAACAGTGTCTTTAAATAGCTCATATTAAATTAAACGTCGAGTAACTGAGTGAAGTGGCAGGTTCGGGTGATTAAATAAGAATTGTAACAGTGCAAGTTTTGTCCGTTATTTCATATGGTGTCATTTTCACTCATATCTTGCAATCATCTCAGCAGCAGACCCCAAGAAACTGATTAAAATGTCATCAACACATGCGCATAAAATACTATCTTTAAGAGAAGCCCAACTTAAATGTTAGCACTACATTAGTCAAAATAATTACATATATTTTTAATTGACTTTTTCTGTCGTGTACCAAATATTGTTTATTCTTAAAAAGATAAAATTAATATATTGTGCAAGTAAAAGGTTACATCATAAAATATACTGTGTATTATATATTGTTATACCATGAATTGTAATGTATATTGTTAAACATGTCATTAATTTTAGCATTAATTAATTTTAGCGTTCATTGTCTTGTAAGTATTCAACCTTCCTAGAGCAACAACCTTTTAAAACAGCTACCTGTTTTCAAAGACAACTTTTATTTTCTCATAATTAGGCCAATATCGTATATGATCATGACCTGTATAAAGCAGCCACCTGTCTAAGGAATAATTTTATGGTTGCTTAATAATACAGGCTAGAGTGTACATCAGATTATGCACAAACCATGTAATTTTATTTTATTTTTATGGTTTGATTGGGGTGGTTCGTTAGTTTGTTTACCTGATTTCAAAATAGCTACGTATGCCACTACGAACTCTATGGTCTTGTCCATGTATATAGCGACACACTGGTCTGGTACTACTCCTCTGTTGCGTAAATTCTCAGCCAGGGCGTCCGTCCATTCGTCCAGCTGTCTGAAGGTCACCTGTCGTCCTGCTGCTGGGGAGACGAGTGCTATTTTGTCTGGGGTGCGTTGTGCTTGTCTGACGAACATCTCATGCAGAAGTCCTTGAGATTCATAGGACTCCATTGTGGCTGTCTTGTTAACTTGATCGTTTAAAGTTTACTAATCTACAAATTGTGACAACTGGTACAGTAGATAGGATTAAAAAATATAATAACACAATTACAATGTCTAAAGCTGATGGCGGTCGTCATAAAAAGAAGAAAATAACTATGTTAGCCATTACTGGGATAGTATGTTTTTATATTATGACATTTTATACAATTCCAAATATATGAAGTGAAAAATAAGAACAGGGAACAAAAATGCTTAAAATAGGTTGTTTTGTTATGTGGGTTTTTTTTTTTTTTTTTGTTATTATTATTATTTTTTAAAATGTTATTGGTTGTTGTTTTTGTTTGTTTTTAAAATTATTATATCATTTTTTATCAGGGGCGTTGGAGCGCGGAGGGGGGGGGCTCCCTCAATATGAGCCCCCACCCCTGTATATCATTTCAAAACTATCTTATTGACTTACTACCTCCGAGAAAGGTTATGCTATTTATGTCGCTGAGTATAGATATATATTTACTTTACGATTCGTTATTCTACATGCAAAGCAACATGATACTGTATAATGTTAGATTCACTTTGCATTATAATATAATTATTACCAATATTTGAAATAACTTTTGCTTTACTCACCCTGAGCCTTTGTGTGTCACCGTGGTCATAACAGATGGATGTAAACAAAAGAACTGCGGACATCATTACACGAGGACTTTGTTAAATCCATATCTAGACTATATTATCGCATCTGGCTTAAACTGGCGAGAAAATAATACATCATCAAACTTTGACCAGCACTCAGCTAGTGTAGTTGAACTTTATTTAGTCGCAGTTCGTCATTTCTAACGTGGAATAAACCCACGTGTCAGTGGTTAGGTCGACTGATGAAGGAGAAAGCAGACGACAGATGTTTCCATTTCCATTGTTTGCTGAATAAAATAATCTTACGCCATTTCTCGTGGTTTATTATGTAACCGTTGCATCCCGGTCTTAACCTCAATCCTCAGTGGAATAGTGGTATGGTCGTCGAGCTGAAGAATAATATGTAATGGGTTCGAATCATGCTCAGGGCATGCAATTATTAACCCCGGTATCAAGTTCAATTTAAAGAGAATGCGGAGCTGGATCAATAAGGTGTACAACCACATGCACTGCTAGACAGTGATAATCGATACATGTCAGCGGCAGGTTTCGTTTATCAGAGAACATTTTAGGAGAGCTCTGAGGACCCCCCTCCCCACGCCCATCTCCAACAATAAGCAGTCTCCTGTTCATTTGTAGTCAAGCATGTATTTGTAACAAGCACAATCGACTATAATGTAGTTTGATATCCAGTATTGGCTATAGCTGTATATTTAACAAACATTCAATATTTTACTAATAAAACACAAATAAAACCATATACTTGAAATGTAATACGCTTCTGATAACCTGTCGTCGTTTTCACTGTTTTGACAGAGGTTGTGGTTCTATTTTTTAAAAATTATTATTTATTATTATAAATTTTTAAAACATTCAAATGGCTAAAATGTCACTCCTCATAAATGCATAAACTAAACAACTAATAAAACGTTTGATCCCATGGAGAATATTTTTTTGTCAAAGGGTGTGCTTGTATAAATTTGTGTCTTCTACTACTAAAAGATGTTAAAAAATTGGACATCTTGTAATAATTGTAACTTTAATATCAAATCATAACCCATTTACTACAAATTGGGAAAGTATTCACCAAAATAGAGGAATTGGCCGATCCAGCGAATGAAGTGGAAGGGAATCTGAGAGACCGGACACCTTCTTTGCCCATCAATTGTATTACCCCTCACCCCCCTCCAGAATTATTAGATCTTAACATACTTTTGACATCTTTATTCTGTATTAAAATTGTTTAAAGCTATTTTTCGATCACCATATAGCGGAAATAACTCAAAGGTATGTTGTACATTGAGATGCGGAAGGTTGTCAGATCAGTCTTCTTCAGCAGACCAGTTCTCGTTTTCAGGCCAGTGGTTCACGACAAATCACTTCTGCGAACGTAGCTACACGTGCGGATACTGTTCACACAAAGCTAGCTGTACACGTGTCTCTCCCATTATAATCTACTAGCAATGCAAAACGTGAATACAGGACCTCTGGAAGAGGTCTAAAGATTATACATATTTTTAATATTGGAGGGGCTAATCTAACATTAGTTATCACATAATTATAATATGGAGGGATAACAACTTAGTTGCTGGAGGTGTCTGCAACTCCTTGATTCCCCAATGTGATAAGTGAAACTAAGACTGCCACCAGTAAAAAATTCTTGATCTGCCTCTATATTATCATCTGTTACAAATGAATTGTAGATTTATTACAGATAACGACAGTTTCAAACTGAAAATTATGTCAACCAGGGGCGGACACACAAATGTTTGGAAGGAGGGTTCAAAATTATAATGGGAAACAAATTATGGTCTTTTGATCCACTCCTGTCATCAGTTCAATGAAAATTATAATTTTAAAATAACGATTATTGATATGAAATTAGTTATCCATTTCATGTGCACTTAAAATTGTGACCTTACCTATGCAGATGCCAGTTAAACTTTGTAGCACTTGGCTTATTTTAGCTGTTTTTACTTATAAGTATTTGTGATAAAGAAATGCAACTTACTTGTTCATAACAAACATGTTAGTGCACTCAAAATATAATTGTGTGCAACCGTATTATGGATGTTCTTCCCCAGGATTAACACTGCTCTCAAGGTCATATTAATTCTGCAAGTAAATTGCTTTCAAAGTAATTTGTTGTTGGATGTAATTGAGGACATTCTCTTTAAAACACTATTATTAGGAGGACTGGCACCATTATAATGTGCATGTCTCTTCAATAGTAATTTGTTTTGTTTCTTTCATGTAATTATATTAAATAAATGTTGTAATATCACCGATTTGTTTGTGTGTGTATGTGAAGTAACCAAGTGTGACCCGCCCCCCCCCCACAGGCACGGATGCAGCATTTCTGAAAGGGGGGGATCCAATTGTGACAGTGGGGGAAAATGATTTTCATGTGATTAATTTTATTGCTAGTAAATTACTTTAATAGATACTAATTTGTTGTGTCTTGATAACTGATGTTGCACTCTTTTAAATGCAGTGGCATTGGAATGGGGAGCTATGGGGCTGCAGTCCCTCCATAATTCCCATATGTATGTTCCTTATTCAACTTTAAATTATTCACTGGCAAATTCTGATGTTCAGAAATGGGAGCAGTTTCCCCAGTATGAATTTCGTTCCAACACCCTTGAAATGCAACAGATTTCAAAAGAAATATATTTTAAGGACTTCATAAGACTTTTTTTCTTTGTTTCTACGAAATAGTTTTAATCTGCTATATACATTAAACTTGTACTCTTTAAATGTAGCATATTTCAACAAAAACATTTTTGGATGACTGCCACCCTTTTGGAACTAAATGTCCCTTTAACATTCAGGTTTTAAAATTTCTAAACCAATTTGACAAAACTAAAAACAAGTTATGATAAATACCGTATAAGATTTATTCTAAAACAATTAATTTAATACATCAGTCAAACATTGAACCTAGCACAAATGATGCAGTATATTCTATCCAAATAACAAGAAGGTGAATGAAATAACAATTGTAAAATAATACATTATAATTTATGTTATGTATAACAAGTCCTTTAAAGGACCATAATATATTAATTTGTTTATAAAATAGTGTCATTTACACACTGTATATTTTGGCAACAATGGCCTTTTGAAAAACTAGAGAAGGAAAATTGAACTTTTTTTTGCAGCTGGATGAATTTTAAACTCACAGGTTTTGAAATCAAACAAAACCCAATACCTATAATATATTTTAATGTGGGACTCATCTCAAATGTCTATAGATAAAATCTTTAAAAAGTGTTTTAGATCAAATATCACCAGTCTAGTGTTTCACTAAACAAAGAAATATTGCTAAAGATTGATTTGAATCCCTTCTCTATATAACAGAGCAATATTCAAAATCTTCTATAAATTATTTGTTATTCTATACAAAACAATAAAGAGTACTATAGAGAATACTAAATGAGTTTGCCTGGCATACCACTTTTACCAACAGTTTTGTATCTGAAGAGATGAATCAAATTCGATGTTAACACTGTCCATGAGTTTCATAAAAGTCTTATGACAAGCCTCTGAGTTTAGTATTTTATTTATTACAAACCATCTGTAACCAAACCATAATACAAAATAATGTGAATCAAATTTACAAGTTTTGTACAAACTGGGTTTGTTCCAGTGACCCACCTCTGATCATACAGATTGTGTGTGTGTGTGTGTGTGTGTGAATATTAAATGAGTGAAATATTGGGTTATTGTTAAGATGTGAGCTATAGCATACACTGGTGTGTAATAAATTAAAATATTCAACAGCATAAATAAGCAAAAATAACTAATATTAATAAGAGTTGAGATTTCAGACTTCATAACAAGTATGAAAAGATTGGCAGAACATAAAAAAGCAAGCACGTAGCAAGGCATAAATGCACATTATTTAAAACTGTTTTTAAAAATCTAAAAAAAGTTAAATTAAATTTTAAATTACCAGCTATCTTTAAATAAAAATTACCAAGAGAGACTTTTTTCAGTCAGTTAAATACAGCATTTTGCACTCTATATGCCAGGAAATAATAATTAAAAAATGAATGGGGACACATTTAGAATTTTGGCCTTGCATATTACAGTCAGTTAAATTCAGCATTTTGTACTCTAGATACCAGAAAATAATAATAATTTTAAAAAATGTATGAGAGTTGGCTTTGAATTTTCACTTTACTGCAGCTATGAAAAGCATCAAGTTACAACTGTAACAACTGTTACTAAGATGATATGCCATATTACTAACATGATATTATGCAAGTCTACATAAATGTAGAATTTTACTCATAAAACAAAATAATTTCATCTAAAAAACAAACAAATTGTTGTTACATTAGGTACTCATACTACAGTCAATTTAAAAAGAAAGAAAACAAGACAAATGTAATTGCATTTTTAAAATCTTCAATTATTTTAATAGATGAAAGACCATCCATAAATTGTGCTGATTTGCTTTAACTTTACAAACTCATTTATATAAGCTACAACTTCATGGATTATTAGACATTTTTTTTTTTTTTTCTTGATCTAATCTAGAAATTGAAAGGGAAATGTTATTTAGTGAGTTGGATGTCAGCAAACAAAATGTTTTAAGAGATGAATTAATAAGAAAGAAAAAAATTAATAACTAGATAAATTGTAACTAAACAAACAGAAATAAAAATATTCAGTGTTAGGTTGGTAGGTAAATAAGTAGATTTAATTGGATAGGCAATTTTGAGAAGGGTGGAGTTGGGTATAACTCTAACCCAAATAATCTAAATATAAAAGGTTCTGTGCAAATTATTTAATAGAGATCACAAAAATACATATCAATACACATGTACATAATATAATGTAATATCATCCACACCTCACTAAAACAACATCAGACTTGTATTTAAAATAATTAATATATAAATGTTGTTCACTTGAATATGCCTAATATTGTAATAATGAAAAAAAGGATTCTTCCAGACAAATTTTTCAATGATACTACTACCCTTGTTGGAACAATATGATAATCTCTGTCACATGAATAAACAGTTGTTATCAATACCGGTACCAAAAATAAGTCACATACATGTCACCTTTGTTCGATGGAAAGTAATAATGATATATGTTTGCTAAAATTCATAATAGCTACATATTAATTATGTTTTAAAAAATCCAAAAATTCTAAATACATAATACGTTTTTTAAATAAATAAAAGAAAATTTATAGGATTCTGTTAAATAATCATATAACTACATTACTTCTACATTATGACTACATTAACACATACTGGGGATGCTATCACAGAACATATGCTCACATTTTAAATATACCTAACAATAACAAGAAATTAAACATTTCTTTCTATATGTTATGTACTGGTACATATGCAGGGACTATATCAAAAACTTGGGAAAACATTTGAAGTTTCACATTTTTACTTAAGGGCCATTCATGATGAATAACATTTTCACAAGTGTACAAAAAGTACTCTTTTTTTTTTTTTTTTGCTACCCCCTCCCTCCCCCTAAGAGTGTACATCAAAATTGTTGATTGTGATCAAGACAGGTCCTGGAAGTGAGATGATATTTGTGTAAAATGCATTGAAATGGGTGTGATTTAGCTTTTTACCCCATGTGTGATTGTTTACATCAAGATCGTAAACAAATGAGCTGGACAAGAAATGTTGTCCTTTTGAAGGTACATTCCCCACTGGCAAGTAGTTTCCTGTGTAATGTCAATGGCCTAGTGAGTTTAATGCAGATTCTGTGGCCTTTGGGCCTATATAAGAGAACATAGCAAAATTAACTGTGGTCTGACAACAATTGGCACTGCGGTGCATAGCAGCAGACAAAAGAACTAAGGGCCATTTTCTCGTTGATGGTTCAGCCATGATCCACAGTTCAACCCATTCTTTTAACGTGTGGACACAGTTTGAACTAAGAATCGAGGTTGAACTGTCGACGAGAAATCAGCCCTAACAGTTTCAACAAAAGCTGTAAGGGCTATTTGAATCAACATTTTCTTCTAATTTTAAAAGCGTATGCTGGCATTTAACCCCCTCCCCCCAAGCATACGGTTTGTACGCTTGTGAAAATGTTGGTAATTGTGAATGGCTCCTTAATGTAATTCATAAAATTGACATTCTTTCTCTTGAGCTAAATCCTGCACTCTGTTCAAATTAGTTCATTGTTAATTACCTGGCCCTTCCCCTACTCCACCCCACAATGCTCTATCCTCACTACACTTGCCACAAATAACACTATACATAACTGAAAATAAAAAAATGTAAGCAAGCTCATAACAAAATTAAATTGATAAACAACCCCTTCAGAAAATTCAATTTCTGTTTAAAAATAAGATAAATAAGGAGTTATTCACTACTATTATCAACATATTCCTATTCATGCAGAAAGTACTGAGTTTCAGACCTCTCCTCTCTCCCAAATTAGTTCTTCAAAAAAGTTAATTATTTTTTTATTATAAAAAGTGTCTATGTATCAGTGTTTATAATATGGGACAACATAATTGTATGACATGTGATAACATCATAATATATTTACCAATATTTATATATGTATTCTGTAAAACAGTACTTTTAAACCTAGTTAGGTAGTATCCTGCATTAAGCAGCCACCTGTTTTAAGGCTCACCTTTATTTTCTGCTAAATCAACTGATTTAGTACAATATAACTGGTATTAACCAACCACCTGTCTTAAGACCATATTTTATTATTTCCTTGGGTGGCTGCTTAAAACAGGTTTGATTGTAGTTGCATAACGTTTTGTGACACGAAAACACTGGTATGTAAAAACTGGCTAACTGAACAAATGGTGGAACGTATTTTACATTTTCAAGTTATCAATGTGAGACTTGATTCCATCCTCATTCCATATGCTTTGAAATAGGTAAATGTTGACAATTGTGAATGGTTACGAAGTGAGGACAGTTTGTGGACTGAACACAGTTTGTACTATTGACAAGGGTATCCACTGCTTGTTATTCTACTGGTCTGGGTATAAGTCCAAACTTCTCTGGCTGGAAGAAATACTTCTTGATACACTCAACAATATCTTCTAACTCCTTCTGAGTTCCAACCTTGTCCAGCCTGAAAGAAAAACAATATACATTACTATTCAAAGGACACAACATATCTGGATACATGTCAAAGTGTTGCAACCAGTTGGCACATAACACCTGCAAGTAATGTGACTGATCAAAACTGGCAGTGCTATGATGTCACAAACAATGTCTCACATCTAGATTCTTAAAAGTGGAAAGAAAAATTATTAAAATTAATATCCTTTAATTAGGCCATTTATTATTATGACTTAATTATGGATCTGCTTATGCTAAAAATTATAGATTTTGCAGTGAAATTAAATTTTGCTTATTGAATTTTTTTTTTTTGGCTTCAACATTGTGTAACTAAATAATGAATAACAGACAGATAATAAAGAAACTTTTATGGATGGATGACAGATGGACATTGGATGAATCAGTGTCAGAAGTGAAGTTAAAAATATAAAAGCCAATGTACATGAATACTGTTAAAAGCTACCCGGCATCATGTTCGATGAACTGTTTTTCATCCATCATTTTGAAAATATAAAATTGTAGATAGTAAAGTTAGTTCGAGAACAGAATTTAGATTAGTGGTAGTGTAAGTGTTAGGTGGGTGACTGGACTGAATACAGTTAGTCACGTATGTCTGACATCTAACAGTTGCTCAAATAAAGAACGACTGTTTAATAACACGGCCACTCCCAACACATTGGTTAATTAATGGTTGTAAGGGGTCAAAATCATGGTATTTGTGACATATAAATCACAGAAGAAACTTTCTACCATCACATAGGCTATTCTTTCTGACCACCACCAAGGGTCTTTTACATGCATCTTTTCACAGAAAGGAAAGTAAATATCATGGGCTTTGTTATACCAGTCATGAACCATTAGCTAGAACAGGAAATAGCCTAAAGCATTCTCTGAAAAGATTCGATCCTTTGGCCAATCACACCTAAAGTGGACACTATAACTCTGAGCTATGCCTGCTCCAGCTAATAGATGAAGATTAAAAACAATGTACTATCAGGTTTTTTAAACAATTCCCTGAAAAATAGCTTGTCTCATCATCAGCAACCAGCTATTCAACGTAAATGACAAAACCCGATACCTGTTTCTGTTTGTGTTTAGTATAATAATTAATAATTTATCTTAATTAAGAACCGGTTGTTTTATAATAAATGACAAAATCCTGATGTATATATCCTACTGCTGAATTGTGTTTATGTTTAATGTAATAATTTATCTTTATTATAAATGATGAAAACCTAATGGACATACCCTGTTGCTGGATTGGATATGTGTTCAGTGTAATACTTTATCTTCGGCTCTGTACCACTGGTGCGTAGTGTTGCTATGCAGCCATTTTCAAATGTAAAGGTGATCATGTGACTAGATTTACTAACAGGAAGCGTCTGAAAAAGTTCAGATGTATTGTAACCAAAATGACAGACAGACAACATACAGACCAACAGACATTATGCTTATACTAGTGACTTACTGTTCTGATTTCAAACAGTCAATGAATATATTTTCTCAATATTTAAACAAGAGATAAACTCAACATTAAAATTTATATTTCAATGAAAAAAATTACAAAGATATTTTATATTTAAGTTTAATCCACTTCCAAACTGTAAATTTTGCTAAACAAATAAGAAAGGTTTGCATAATAAACCTATGAATATTTTACACAATAAAGCTAAGAAACTCACTGGTACTCCATCTGGTTTGCTGTTGTCGTATCCAACAGTTAAATCTCGGATGTACTTTATCTTGTACGGCCCGCAGCTTGCTGGATACTACAAACAATAACATGAGAGAATGTTAATAACATCCAAAACCAACTGTTCACTGATTAGGTGTTTACAAACAACTCCACATTTGAACACATTTATCAAACTGATGCCAATCATGAAATAGTTCATAAAATATTATTCCACTCAATTTACATCAAACACAACCTTAACTGAAGAAGTTGATAATTAATAGCACGTTTAGTATCAAATGTTTGCAGACCTTTGCTGTGCGATACTGAACAAAACATTCCATGGACAGGATTACTGTAAAAATTTTCAGATGTTTTGAATTAGTGAGAACATTGCAAAGCTAAATAAAAACACTTAAGTTAACCATGCAGGTATACTGAGATGGAAGGATGGAGTTGCTTTTTCATTAAGAGTAAGACAGTTTGCTCTTAAAAAGAATTTATTCCGTGTGCTTACCTTTCCTGGACCATCCAGGTTTCGGAGACATTCAAACATTTGGTTAATTACTGCTGTATCGTGGCATATGAAATAGGAATTGCTTGACAAGTGATACCCATACCTGCAATAAATAACATAAGAAATCAGTTTATTGGACTTGAATATGCAGAAAAGTAAAGTGCTGGTTTTTTACTGACACCCCAAGTGGATATGCAGACTTTATAGATAATTAACAGTATATGGGAGACAACTGGTTAATTTTTTTTATCAAATAATTGATTTAATTAAAATCTAAGTTGGTTCATTGGCATGGACAGGTGTCAAATTATACAAAATATCTGAGGACTTGATGCACAAAGGGTAAAACTATATTAATGAGAAACAGCAAGAAAATTTTGAAAAATAATAACCGCCATAAAGTTCATGAACATTTTAGGAGTAAACTTTTTTAAAAACTATCCAAGAGTTAAATGTTTCAAAACCTGATCGAAAGTTAACATAAATGATTTTAGTCCAAGTGAAGTGTATTAAATATTGATAATTAATATATTTTAATCACTAAACTTGCTTGGACAAGTAAGCAAGATGTCTTGTGGAAGGTAGCATCGGGAAGTTCATTTTGGAGAAAAAACTAATATTTTGTTCAGCAGTAAATGTTATAGCTTCTATACTTACTTAACATATATTTTTTCTAGTTGTTGCTCTAGTGTGAAACCCTTCCTGTACAGGTGGGTGGCAAGTTCTGCACAAACCACAGCTCCACTGATGCCATCTTTGTCCAACACATTACATCCACACATAAACCCTGAAGAAATTCATCAAATTATATTAATCCTTTTAAATTGAATTTCTATTATATTTTTATAAAATCTTCCAGAAAGAAATATTTAATCAAAACTGGTCATTTATAAAAGGTAGAAAGTGAATAAAGATGGGTAAAACACAAAGGTTTATTGGTTAATAACAAACATTACTTAAAATTTATGTCTTACTTAGGATCAGGCAAGGCAAACACAAATATGTGTAACAGTTTTGTATTAATAAGAACTAAAAAAAGTAAATTGTTTTTATCAAGGAACATACTGAAAAGCATTAGGTAGGCTCACTTATTGTCAAGACACTTTTGTTAAATAAATATAATTATTAAAGTTTAGAATAAAAAATATCAGGATTGACTGATATTTTCGTAAAAACACACATTTTCTTTTTTTGGCCTAAGTACTACTTTTAATAACAAATATGTGTGTAATTAAGAGCTTTTTACCAATAGCTTCTTCAAATGCTAAAAGAACAGTCTTTCCTTTCTTCAGTAATTCGTCAGCCTTATTTGCCATCCACTTGAATCCAGTCAAAGTTTCCTACAGAGTAAAGTTACAATGTATATCTACAATTACATTTTAAAACCTTTGTGTTTTTTGTAAACAAACAATTTTAATATAAAAGCATTTCTAAAATATCTGTTAATAATACATGTTTGTGACATAAAATTAGAGGATTTATTCAGATTATAAAGTG
Organism: Symmetromphalus regularis; assembly: GCA_032355785.1. Lineage (NCBI taxonomy): Eukaryota > Metazoa > Mollusca > Gastropoda > Neomphalida > Neomphalidae > Symmetromphalus > Symmetromphalus regularis. The sequence goes on along the minus strand of JAULBS010073652.1, from coordinate 772 downwards.
TTAATTAACCAAGCCAAATATTAAATCAATTCAATACAAATGAAATGGATAATTTGTTGTCTCTAAGTCTCATACTTATAAAATATTTAAATACAAATAGGATGCATGATATCAGGCTATATTAAAATCTGGAATTTAAGTGTTTTATAGCATTGGCTTTACAAATAAGTAATCTAGTTACCTCAAAAGAAAATCCCTCCTTGTTAGCAATGGTATTCAGTATTTTAGAAGACACAGTACTTGAGATCATGTAAACATCAGAAGCTGTAATTAAAAAAAAAAAATCTTGTAATGAAATGCACTGTTTTCTGAATGGTTATTTAAGTCATATCATGTGTACACATGAATAAAGAGAATCGAAATTTCAGTTTATGTTTAAATTTATATATCACCTTAATTGACCTAAAACAGCATTATTTCAAATAATAGCCATGTCTTTACTATAATCTGTTTGTGCTACTTGGAACATGGTTTTTGATGAATAAAAAACAAAATATATAACTTACCTCATTAATGTTTATATTTTTTGTGTAGGTTAGTTTGTCCATTGGTTCTACAATGTTTAAACGGTAGTCAAAAGTATTTTTTTTTACATTCTGAGCTGGCATTAATTTCACAGCCATTTTGCATATGTCAGACAAATCTATATAGATTGGGGATGTTAGGTAATTTTTGGTATAATATATTTTTATTGAACGCGGTTATTATTTTATAAATATATTTATTTTAACTTAATATCAATGCCATATGTGCAAAAACATTATTTATTAAA